>CABHPQ010153893.1:5690-28855 GCA_902168405.1 Peromyscus aztecus
CAGTCACTCACTGTTGGCAGTTTAACCAGTTATGAGACTGTATTAACTTCTGCCCACTGCAAAGAGAAACTTCTCTACCAAGGCTGAGAGCAGGGCTAGTCTGTGAGTACAAGGGTAACTAGAAGACAATTCATTATCATGTCATTTTAGCAAAACAACAGTAATAAGTCCCTCCTTGGGGCCTGTGACCTTGCAGGCCACTAGCTTTTGAACAGATTTACACTCCCAGGCGTGCTCACAAGGCAAGCACCTCACTGAACCACCCTCACAATCTTCCTCCTGTCTTTTTGCCTCCTTTTCACTCTTAAGGATCCTTGTAATTACATTAGCCATGCCCAGATATCCAGACAATCTTCTTATCCTTTTTGGTTGAGTTAATTTTTTTTTTTTTAAACAAGATCTTGTCATGTTGTCTGGGCTGGCCCCAAACTCCTAGGCTTGATGGTCCTCCTGCCTCCGTCTTCCAAGTAGCTGGAACTACAGATGTGAACCACCATACCCGACTTTCCCTATTTTAAAAGTCAGCCGCTGAGCAGTGTTCAGTTTTCCTCACCTTGTCACCCAAGTCACACCTTCTGGGAATTAGGGCACTGACATCTGTGTGTATGTGAAACGGGGAAGCTGGAGTTCTGACTGCCACAGGATGTGTTTTATAAATTTTCTATCTGGAAAGAACTTAGGTAAAAACAATAAAAAAAAATCTTGCACTTGTGTTGGGAACTACGGAAATGTAAGATTATTTTTCACAGGAGAGCAGCAACACCTGGTGACTCCAAAGAAACTTTGACAGAAAATAACAGTTCTCTGTAATAAAGCTCTGGCTGATGGTAGAGAATGGGAATTCTCATTGCTCCAAAGTGAGAAGGATGGTGATTCTCCTATACCTTCTGAGGTTTATTCTGAGCCCACAAATCTGTGCAAATGTCAGCAAATAGGCTGACAACCCAAATGCACTGGCTGCTCTCCCGAAGGACCCAGGTTCATTTTCCAGCACCCATATGGTGGCCCACAGTTATCTGTAACTCTAGTCTGAGGGGATTTGATGTCCTCTGTGGATACTGCATGCACATAGTGCCTAGACATATATGCAGGCAAACTACCCACAGGTACAAAATAAAAACAAGAGGAAGGGCTGGAGAGATGGCTCAGCAGTTAAGAGCACTGGCTGCTCTTCCAGAGGTCCTGAGTTCAATTCCCAGCAACCACACGGTGGTTCACAACCATCTGTAATGAGATCTGGTGCCCTCTTCTGGCCTGCAAGCATGCATGTAGACAGAACACTGTATACATAATAAATAAATACATCTTAAAAAACAAAACAAAACAACCAAAAAAAAAAAACCTGAAGTACTGATATATGCTACAACATGGACAGACCTTGAAAATACCATAGGAAGTCAAAGAAGCCACTCACAAATGGCCACACGGTTTATGGTTTCTCCTACATGAAATGTTTGGAATAGACAAGTCTATAGATGAAGAAATCAGATTAGTAGTTGCTAGGGGCTGGGAAGGAGAAAATAATGGGGGATGACTGTGGGTGGGTACAAGGCTTACTTTTAGAGCAGTATAAACCTTCTGGATATTAGATGGTGTCATAGTCACTGTTCTATTGCTATGAGGAGACACCATGGTCAAAGCTACTTATAAAAGAAAGCATTATTTATTTATTTTTTGTCCATACATCTTTACTTGCAAGTGTTCATTGCAATGAGTCATTGGTCCGGTTTGAGGCCTCTGTCTTTTGCTGTACTATTGATACTAGGCCCTCACTGGGATTTCTCTTGGATATCCTGTTGCTCTGTGTCATGGAGATCCTACAGTTTTGGATCTGCAGGACTGGCCCCTTCTTGTGCTCGAGCAGATCTTAGATGGGGTGGATGTTAGGATGGGACAACTCATGGCCCTGGTTCTGGGCCTGGGTGGTTGCTGGGCTGGTCAGTCTGCCAGCTCTCCCTCATCTTCAACACCAGGGTGAGTTCTCCAGCACCACCCTGGCTAGCTCACCCTATGCAGTAAGCAACAAGGGGCAGGGCCGATTCTCTTGCTCTCATGCCCTCAGCTCACACACACCTATATCACCAGGGCCAGCTCTACTGTGTTGCCTAGGCAAGGCGCAGGGGCCACTCACCGGAGTGCTGCAGCTGGTGAGAGGCAGGGGCAGCTCAAAGAAAGCATTTTAATTGGGGGCTTGCTTGCAGCTTCAGAGGGTTAGTCTATGATCATCATGGTGGGGAGTATGGCAGGCATGGTGCTGGAGAAGTAGCTGAGAGTTTACCTCTAATCCACAGGCAGCAGTTAGAGAGAGGGTACCGGGCTTGGCTTGGGCTCTTGAAACTTCAAAGGCTGCCTGCTCACTGACACACCTCCTTCAACAAGGCCACATCTCCTAATCCTTCCCAAACAGTCCCACTACCTGGGAACCAAACACTGAAATGTATGAGCCTATGGGGGCCATTCTCATTCAAGCCACCATAGGTGATGATTGCTAAACAACTTTCAAAACACAGCAAAAACCCTAAAACCCACTAAACTGTACATTTCAAATGGGTGAATTGTATGTGAATCATATCTTAACAGAGTCACTGAAAATACTAAGAGAATTAAGGAGGCAAAAAGGTTGATGACTATTATGGAGCATGAAGAAGGACCCCCTCCTCAGGGCCACCCCCACATACTTAGGAACCCCCATACTTAGGAACCCCCATACTTAGGAACCCCATACTTAGGAACCCCACATACTTAGGAACCCCCACATACCCAGGTCCACCCCCACATACTCAAGACCACCTCCCAACACATGCTGTTCTTTCTCTAGAGGTCTTTACTTTCTTCTCCACATACCAAGTCTTTCTTCCTCCCCCTTCTGACAGTCAACAGATCACTATCTGAGGCTGACCCTAGGTATCATGGAGCTAAAAATGGTTAACATGCTAATACAGAGAACCAGCAGGGCTCACACCCCTTAGGTGTGAGTTATCCTCACATGAGAGGCACCTCCCTGTAACCCACAGCACAATTTATTTGTTTGAGAAGATTTTAGAAGTCAAGGGACAGGAGGAGCCATCAGAGCCAGGAGGAGGCCGGAGGACTCCTCTCTGGAACCTACAGGTGGAGCATGGCTCTACTTACTCCTTCATTTTGCACCTACAGCCTCTAGGACTATGGAGGTCTAAGTCTTTGCTGCTTTAGGTAGCTCGTTCTGTAGTCCTTTATTATGGCAGCCCTTGAAAATGCATACATTTGGTGAGACTGTTGGAGGGGGAGGGTGTGCCGTAAATACTAAGCTAACTGACCTTACTAGGACCTGCGGTTATCAGGATTCCCATTTCCTAGATGTGTGCCAGGCCGGAAGGTGGTGCTTCCATTTGTGAGTCTTGACATGGCCAAAAATTAATTAGTAATTAATTAGGCAATAAGTAAGTACTGCCACCTTCTATCCCCACAGTGAGGGCTTCCCCCAGGGGATTTCTTTGTGGAATCTTGTGTCTGAAGGAGTCAGAGCCCTCCTAAAAGACTTCCCCAGGGTTACCAATTCCTTTTTCTTCTCTAGATTACCATTCTGCACCTCCAGATGGGAACACCCGCCCCCCTGCCTTCAAAATCATTGCCACCTTGATTTCTGTGGCCTAGGACTCTGTTAACTCTTCCTGAGCCTTCCCTCCTATGCAACAACATCATTCTCTTCTGGGGTTTGTTCTCTTATATTTATGATGCAAGCGTCTTTTCTCTTACCTGCACTGTTAATATTCCGACCTGCCCCTTGGGAACCCGCCCCTTGGGGCTGCCCTGCACTCTGATGTAAAAGCCTGATTTAAGGAAAAGCTCCTCCCTTCTTCTCTCTCTTCGGCTCTCTTTCTCTCCGTTCCCACAAGGTGTGCATCTTCCATCCCCCTTCTTCTCTCTTCTTTCTATCTTTCCCTCTTTCCCTACTTTTCTCTTCATCTCTCTATTATAATAAACTCATTTCCGAAGCAGGGCGGCTGTGGCGCACGCCCTTAATCCCCTCACTCAGGAGGCAAAGCCAGGTGGATCTCTGTGAGTTCAAGGCTGGTCTGGGCTACAGAGTGAGTTCCAGGAAAGGCGCAAAGCTACACAGAGAAGCCCTGTCTCGAAAAACAAAACAAAACAAAACAAAACAAAACAAAACAAAACAAAACAAAACAAACCTCATTTCTGTGTGGATGCAGTGCCCTACATCTGCTGGGCATGTTTTCCCTCATGTGTAGGATACCCTGGCCTGTCAGGGTCCCCTAGTGCAATATCATAACATTGGTGCCATGATGTCAGCAGGCAATCCCCACTGCTTTCTCCTGCCTGCCGGCAGTCTGACAAGCTCTGGGACCCTATATCTACCTCCCCCCCCCCATTTTTTTCCAGTTGGAACATCACTTGGGACTCCACCCTATCTGATCGGTAAGATTCTTCCTTTCCCTTCTGCCAGTTCCCACAAGTGAGGATTCCTCTGTTTCGACCATGGTCTCTCACTGATACCAGAACCACGTGTCTTTTGGGCTCATAACCCCAGCCCCTGTCCCTATGTGATGGCATATGGAGACAGCCTGTGCCTACTCAATTCCATGGCCCATAGCCTTTGGTATGACGGTCCATTGGCTATCTTGCTTGGTTCGTTGGCCCTTGTTGACCTTCTGGGATGCTTGAGGTCAGTTTGCTGGACCTTTTTACCTCACTGTGGAAAATGTGCCTACCACCTCCTATCCCAGCTCCCTCCTCATCGCCCATCCCCCCATGGTCCTCCAGTTTCTGCTAAGCAATTACGTCATCATCTGTCACCAGGTTCCTTCATGTGGCATGTACACCTTTTAAAATTGCCTGTCATGCAAACCTCATTCTCTTTGCCTCTAATTCTTCTCCTTGTCTGTAATTCTATCTCTTAAATCTTTTCTCTCTGTCACTTAACTCTATTGCGCAGCCCCAAGTGGTGAGGTGCCATCTTAAACAAGGTCAAAACAGACAGGTCATATGACCATGACCTCACTGCCATCTTTATTAAGGGCAGCAAAAAAACCACTTCCTGTCAGTGGCTTCAGCATGGGTGGCACACCTGGCACTTGAGCCATCTGGGTGGGGTGGAGGTCCAGTCATGGCCTGGCATTTGTTCCTCCTCAGCTGCTCGTGTGGGCGGGGCCCAGAGATGTATGCATTCCCCTCTGGGGCATCAGCAGAACTACATGCAAGAGGTATCATTATATTAAGATTTTAAAATTTCAGATTTTAATATTAATAGAGTTCTGATGCAGTTTGGGTCATGAGCTCAGGATTTTAAAATTTCCTTGGTTGTCTTCTAAATATAAACTTAAACTTCTCATCAGGCCGAAGATATCTCTGCCCAATCTGTACCTGGCTCTCTCTAAGTAAAAATTGTACATTCTTTTTAACCCAAATCTGTAATTTTTGCTAGGACTCAAAGGTATGAGCCTAGATACTTATTACCTGCTTTTCTATGATTTGAATTTCAGTACTGATTGATACTACTAATTTATCTAAAAGTTTTATGTCCTTTTACAAAATAAAAATTCATATAAACTTCACAGGATCAAAAGAAATCATTGGATCCACTTCACAGAGGTCAAACGAGCTCCAGATAAATGAATTTTCCTCACATGTCTCTTCCTGAGGATGGTGTTTCTTTTCCTCCCAGTCTCCATTTCCCAATCACTAAGACCATGGGCCAAGAGATTCCAAATAAATTCATAAAATTTTAAATCTTGTCTCTAGTCTGTATCTGTTTCATTGGGCTTCCATCTGGCTGACTGACACATCCAGGCATTGGCTACTAACTTCAACCTATAAGACATGGACCTGCTGAAGGCTGATGAACCAGTCCAGCCAAAAACATAATTATTTCCTATTTCTACAGCTAGGTTAGATGACCACATACTTCTGATAAATACCCCATTGCCTGGGTTTCCTCCTTACCTTTGACTAGCCAGGGTCCTGAACACCTGTGCCCCATTTCAGCTTGAAGCAGTTATGGAGGAGAATGGGTCGTCCTATGTTCCCTGTTCTCAGGATAGGCTATAGGCCAAGTTAAAGGTGGAACCCTTGGCATTGGGAACTGAATGGCTACCTAATGCCCAGTGATGTACCAAGAAACTGGACCAGATATTGCAATAAGACACTTGACCTCCTTTATGCAAAACAGAAGAGGTAATATGTAACCTTGAGAAATTATTTCTATATAAATCATTCAGGATGGACTTTCTGGTTCACCGAGAGGGTCCTTTTCCTTTTCTCAGGGTTGGGCCACACCCTGACTCACAAGCCCCCTTTCTCCTGCTCTCATTCAGCCTTGGGATCTTTCCCCTGTCACTCTTCTTTGACTTCTCAGGAGACAACAAATCCTAGCCTTATGGAAGCTGCTAAGATATGGGAGACTTAGGGAATACTAGCTGATAGTCTGCCATTCATACCTAATAGTCAGGCAGTCCTCAAATGCTCAGAGACCTGCAGAATATGGCAATTAAAATGTTAGTCAAAAAGCTTAATATAACTGACAGAGACTCCCAGATCCTAACAGTGGCCCAAGGTCTCTGAAGAAGATGTCTCCATCTGGACGATGGCAATGCTGGCCTCTGGGCGAGATGCCCCATTTTGCTACATTTGCAACCAGGACCTGGCCCAGACTGTGGACAAACAGCAGGGCATTGGGGAATTGATTGCACTGCTTTTACCTAGACAAAGTAAGATCAGTGTTCCCAATGTCCCTCTTCTATGGGAAAAACTTCCACTTTGTGGTCCTGATGGGTCAAAGATTGATGCTGTTGTGACTACAATATGGAGACCCAGGTGTGGACTGAATGGGCTGGTCCCTGTCATTTTTAACAGATTTGAAAGCTGCTCGGTCTGCATGCACTCTGATACGATTTACCCTTCTCGGATCTCTGACTCCATTTGACGACCAGGCTTTGTTTCAGCTGCCTTCTCAGTTCTCTATATAAAATTCACAGGTCCCCCTATCCTAGGGCTAATACTGGGTCTAGACATAATTTACCTTGTTACCAGATCAGATAAACTCACAGAACAAATTCCAATGTAACTTTTTACTATTGACTTCTCTCAGTGTATCCTGGTTTGTTTATATGAAGATAGGAAAGCTGTCTCACTTCTTAAATTTATCCTTCTCAGATATGATGGAGTTTGATGACTAGGGGATACCAATTTAACAGCCCCAACCCCAAGATTACAAGCACTTTGATAGCTCCTTAATAAGTTTCCTGTTAAAATTACAGACAGGTATGCCTCATTCACAGACTTCACGGTATAGGATAGACTGGTTCAGATATAACTCCAGAAGTTCAAAGTTTTAATATTGATAAATAGTTTTGATAAACTGATACAGCATTGGCTACAAATGGTTATTAAGATTTTTAAACCTTTTGCTATGATGTAAATCCATTCCAACTGTCTTACAGATACCTTCAGGTTCCTGGGAAAAGTTCTGCTCAATCTATTTCAGCTGTCTTACAGATATTTGCAGGTTCCTGGGAAAAGTTCTGCCACTGTATCAAGAAATCTGGTCTGATGGAAACTAACAATCTCCAGAGCCCATTGTTGACCCCACCTATTTTTTTTTTTTAAGCATATTTTGCAGATTCACTCTTCCCACCTGACCTCCAGAGAAACAGCAGATGCCATGGCTTCTATACTCCTGATTTGGCGTACCATTCCCCTCAAACTCCTGGAACATCACTGCTGCAACCTACCTTCTCAGCTCCCTCAAGGACCAGATGCCTGAGATCTCCCGCCATGCATGATTCCTGGCTTCCCCCTCCCCACGTCACCCCTTGTCAGCTTGAAGCAGTCTCAAGAATTCAGCACCTTGCTCCCCGACGTGCTATACATAACTCACCTTTTCATAACAATCAGAATGGAGGAATGTTAATATTCTTACCCGCCCTTGGAAACCAGCCCTTGGGGCTGCCCTGTGTCCTGATGTAAAAGCCTGATTTAAGAAAAAAAAAAAAAAAACAAAAACAAACCCTCCCTTCTCTCTCATCCACTCTCTTCCTCTCCATACCCATGAGGTGTGCACCCTCCACCCCTCTCTTCCTCTCTCTTCTTTCTGTCTTTCCTTCTTTCTCCTATCTTTCCCTTCATTTCTTTATTATAATAAACGCATTTCCGTGTGCTTGGGTGCAGCACTGCCGTCCGTGGTCCACTGCTGTATCTGCCCAGTATGTTTCCCCTCACATGTGGCCAGCCAGGGTCCCCCAGTGCAATATCATAACATGCACTAAACCCTGATGTTTACTTAGGTCCTATATTTGGTCTTCTCTTTACACCCTGCAACTGTCTCAGGTAACTGTCCAGTTTCTTCAACTTTAGCTGCCATCTACGCGGTGTGCCTCCCATTTCTGCTCCAGTTCAGAGTTTTCCCTGGACTCTAGCTTCCTGCAGTTAGTGCAGAGTTCCTGCCTGGGGTCCCAGTGACTTCTGACTCAGTTTGCTCTAAGCCTTTTCCTTATTCATCATCTCCTTTGGCTGGAGTCAGAGAATCCCCTGTTTCAAAGTAAAAAAGTCACACAGTTCTTTTTTGTCTGTTTCTTGAGGCAATGTCCCACATCTTTTTATTTCTGTGTATTGTTTACTTGCTTTTTTTTTATGACAGAGCAAGGCCTCACTTGGTTACCCAAGCTGACTTCAAACTTGCAGCAACCCTCCTGCAACCAACCTCTTAGCTTTCCAAGTGCTAAGATTATATGCATGAGCTATCATGTCTGGCTAGAGGCTTTATTGATTCAAAAGATAGATAATGAGCAGTTTTGGGAGAGAAATAAAGGGGAATGAAAGCTCTCCGAAGAATTATGGCTGGTGGCAACACAGGCATCAACCAATCAACAGTCTATGAAAGCTTGTCTCTACCAACTTTAACATGCTGCAGACAGATTTTAGGCTACAAAATATACACTATGGAAGAAATCATAGGCAGAAATATAATATATTCAACAGCACCTTCCGGATCCTTTTGTGTCTTTTCTATTCAGTTTGCAGGCACGACATGGGGGTCACTCTTGTTGGCCACCTTGCCTCATCCTCATGCCAAGCCCCTGGAAGTCTCTCAATGGGTAGAAAGTTAGTTTGTTCTGGCCCCCATCCTGGGCCCTCCATCAGGTTCTGCCTTCCTCTCAGGGATGATGCACTCTAGGTTCTGCTCTTAGTGTATTCCAGGGGCAAATGCATCTAGAACCTTTTGTTAGGTCCTTGTGTTTGAAGCCAGCTCTCCTTACTCCAGCTCTCCCTGAGATCAGAGTCAGCAAACTTGTCTATGAAATCACAGACAAGAACAAAACAAAACAAAAAATGCAATGGTTTAGGTTTCCTATTTTATTTTTCAGAGTTTGGGTATAATAATCACTTTCTACTGTGGAGCTCCAGTCTAGCCCAAAGGGCCACTTTCCTTAAAATCTTAACAGTATTTATGGAACCAGAGGTGAGCTTGGGAGCTGAGAGGTAGATAGAATAAGAACTTACACAGTAAGATCCAGTTTCAAATGTATGAAATTATCTAATTCCAGCATTCTGTTGCTAAAGACAGTGAAGTTTTGACAGACATGAGACTCCAGAACGCACTGATGAAGATGCCTGCATGGCTAATACTGGCTATTTCCCCTGGTACATTAGTGTACGGCGTGTTTTTGAGACATCCAGTAATGATTATAATGGTGCCCCTAAGCAGCTCTGGCCTCATTTCTGGCAGTCATGTCTTAATTAGGTGGGTTTTGACTCTTCATTATTTAGTTACCATGTTTTCCTTAACAGAATACTTTAGTTATTTTATGTAATTAGAAGGAAGAGGCCCGCAGAAGTCATCACATTACAAAATAGATATGACAGAAAAGACCATTAGCGCTCCCTTACTGTCCAAACCTCATCAGCAATTAGGGACTCACATAAACAGCCCTGCTTACATGATTTGGTCGACAGTCTCTAAGGACAGTGCCAGCAGTGCAGTGCACTTTGCTCTTCATAAAAGCAGAGTGATTAGTCTGCTGTATAACCTAATCATCTGAAAAATGTAATTCCCACAGCGGCGTTTGTTATTGCTGCTTTTGGAAAAGGGCGGCTGGCAGATGGAATTCTGACACACTAGATTGTGCTACCACACACGAGTCAAATGACGGTTTCTCCATGAGGGGGCTGGTACCCACGCTGTCCCTGAAGGGGCTTCCTCTGAGAGCAAGGGGAGGGGAACTGAATCTTAGCAAGTTCTCTTTTACTTTTCATCCGCTGGATGGATTGGAGGAATAAATGCTGAATAAACATTGTGGGTAGAAGCAGTCCTACAAAGATGTTTGAGGTCCATATGAGACATTGGAGGAACTTCCAGAGTTTCTATTCAGCCAACAGTACATCTTTTCTTCTAGCCTTGGACATGTGAGGGTGTGGGCTAAATGCTGATACAAAGGTAGGGAAACGTAGCTCCTGGCCTCAAGGAATCTTTCATTTACTCTGGACCATTAACCACATCTCCAGTTCTCTTCCTCGGGACTGGTCATCTAATTGGTGTTATTATATTCAGCCATGCCCTTTGCTTTAACCTATTGGGCTATTTTGGGCTAAGTTGTATGATTTGTCAAATTTATGGAAATGCTAACTTTCAGTGTATTAAAAGGTAGGGTCTTTGGGAGATAATTAGGTCATGAGAATGTGGCCCCATGGGTAGTATTAGTGCCCTTGTAAGAAGAAAGCCAGGGAGCCAGCTCCCTTTCCGTGGATTTCTGCCATGGAGGGCACAAGTGAGAAGGAGCTGTCTGTAAACCAGAAAGGGGCAACTGTGGTGATATTTTATCTGTGCTGAAATGTGGTGATATTTTATTTGTATGTTAATAAATAAAGCTTGCCTGGAGATCAGGGGGAAAAGGCCAGCCATTTTAAGAAAACAAGAAGTCAGGCAGCATATGCCTTTAATCCTATCACTTAGCAGGCAGGATCTCTGTGTGTTCAAGGCCACACCAAGGAACAGAGCCAAGCGTGGTGACACATGCTTTTAATCCCAGTACCAACCATAGACGCCTGGGAGTCTGTATAGACAGACAGAAAGTGACAGAGCTGTGTAGGAAGAGGAAGTGAGGTAGCTGGGCTGAGAGCCAATGAGAGGGCAGAACAGCAAGGCCGTAAAGGCAAGGGTAGACAGGAAGTAACTCCTTTGGAAGCTGCAGAGTTGGTGAGGTAAGGTTGGCTGGTGGCTTTCCCTGTTTTCCTGATCTAAGGCTTTCATCCCTATATTTGGCTCCGCGTTTTTTATTTAATAAGACCATTTAGAAATTCAGCTACAGACAAGTCATCAGACATGCCTTGATCATGGACTTCAAACTTCTACAGCTATGAACAATACATTGTTAAGGAATCTACACTAGGTGCTCAGTTTTTTTGTTTTTTTCTTCGAGACAGGGTTTCTCTGTGTAGCTTTGTGCCTTTCCTGGAACTCACTTGGTAGCCCAGGCTGGCCTCGAACTCACAAAGATCCGCCTGGCCCTGCCTCCCGAGTGCTGGGATTAAAGGCGTGCGCCACCACCGCCTGGCTCTAGGTGCTCAGTTTTAGCAGACTTGGTGGGTTTCTCATTTCTTTTCTTTTTTTTCCCTATCCTCCTTGTAACACGATTAGTGAGTTTTCTTTTTACTGCATTCAATTACTATCTTACTTATTATGGCACATTAGACAATACATAAAAATATTGTATTTAATACATAATAGATTGCTGTGGGATGTTCTGTATGACAAATATGTTAATAAATAAAGCACTGATTGGCCAGTAGCCAGAGAGGAAGTATAGGCGGGACTAACAGAGAGGAGAATTGAGGGAACAGGAAGGTGGAGCAGGAGACTGCCTGGAGCCGCCACCAGAACAAGCAAGATGTAAGGTACCAGTAAGCCATGAGCCACGTGGCAAAGTATAGATTAATAGAAATGGGCTAAATATAAGAGTAAGAGCTAGACAATGATAGGCCTGAGCTAGTGGCCAAGCAGTTTAAATAATATAAGAGTCTGTGTGTTTATTTTGTAAATGGGCTCTGGGACTGGCAGGACTTTGTAGCTGGAGACTGGCGGGACTTGGGAGCTGGAGAGAAGCTCTCCAGCAACAATAGATCTTGGTAAAGGGCATTTTCTTTCCCATTTCCGTTTTTCAAAATATCATACATCTGACAGAAGGTTAGTACATTTCTCAACCTTCATCAGAGCAGCGTCTTTTTGCAGTGGATGGTGTTTGACACCAAGACCCACAATTGGTCAGCACGCAGAGCATAGAGACTGCGGAGTGCTTAGCCCTAAGCGGGATGAATTCTGAGCCCCCTGAGGCTCAGAATTCACTGTGGAAGAGGAGGCAGAAGGGTTATAAAATCCACAGGTAAGGATATCTGCAGCGAAATGTACTTTCTAGACATGACAGGGCCCTGGTACACATGAACTCACAGAGGCTATGACTACACGTATGAGACATGCAGAGACATCCTAGCTTACACAGATCCGTGGCTCAGGAAGTCCTGCTCCATCTGAAAACCAATCGATGGCTGCCAAGGGAGGGAGAGTGAGTTTTCTTCAGGGATGCACCCCCTGAATGGCTGCCCATGCATCAGCAGATGGTTCTATACCCATGCACATACCAGCAGCACTAAGTGGTCCGATGGTTTAAACAAGATAGAGAAACATGACGTTGGGAAGGAAAGGTGGTAAGGGGCTTATGGAAGGGACTGGAGGGGAGAGAATGGGGGATATACCTGATCAAAACACTTTAGAAACACGTATGAAATTCTCTATTGTTTTTTTTTAGATTTATTTTATTTTATGCACGTGAGTGTTGGGCTTACATGTATGTCTGTGCACCATGTTCATGCAGTGCCTGAAGAGGCCAGAAGAGGGCAGAAGATCTCCTGGAGCTGGAGTTACAGATGGTTGTGAGCCACCATATTGGTGCTGGGAATAGGAACCAGGTTCTCTGGAAGAGCAGCAGCTGGTATTCTTAACCTCCGAGTGATCTCTCCAGACCTTGTCAAACAATTTTTTAAAAGACTTGAAAGTCTTTTACCACTGGTCTAAAGAAAACAGAGAGGTGGTTTATAAGGCACCACCAATAGTTTGGGTATGTGGCTCAGGGAATGTATCCTTGCAGAGGATTTGGATTCTGGTTCAGTTAATCACGTCTAATGTGGCTGAAAGTTTTACATCAGTCACACTGAAACTGAGTCATCTCTGCAGCACAGTGGTTACTACTGTCTCTTAAGAGGCAAGGCACAGACCTTCAAAATCCCATGTAGGACCAGGGATGCTCTTCCTTATCTCCCTGTCTGCTAAACATACACACAAACACCAAGAAACAAACTTACTTGGGTTTGCCTTTAACAGTGTCCTAGTGAGTCCTGATGTCACCTGGAGAAGGAGTGAGGAGAAGCTGACAGACATTTTGATCCTGCTGCCTAATTTAGGTTACTCCTGACTCCTTATCATGCAAATACATAGCGTGAAAGGGAGTCATGGTATTTTCAGCTAGGGCCCCAGTGAGATCTGCATAAAAGTCACAGAGAATATTTTCATTCCAGAGATTGAACAGTCTGTTAGAATTCATTAGAAATAACTTCAGGTGTGTTTTCTCTGGCTGACATAATGAATAAATAAATATGGTTGTCTTTTCATATTTCTTTGGCAAGGTTAGGTTTATAGAACTTTAACATTTTTATATAGGTCTCAAAAACTCAGAACCAGTTTTCTTTGTACCGTGTTGCTGTAATCAGGAAAAGTCCAGATAAACCATGTGAGGGATTTTGGAAGGAAATAAAATGTTTTTCTTTCCTGAAAACTACCTGATTCCTTTTTTGTTTGTTTTATTTTGAGACAAGGTCTCATCATGTAGCCCTGGCTGGCCTGGAACTCACTATGTAGACCAGGCTGGCTTTGAACTCACAGAGATCCACCTACTTCTGTTTCCTGACCGTCGGGATTAAAGACATGTATCACCAGCCCCAACAGCAACTTGGTTCTTTCTCTCCTTTCATGTGTGTATGTTGTGTATGTGCTCCCCCCACCTCCAGGTCTTGTGTAGCCCAGGCTAGCCTCCAATTCTCTGTGCAGAAGAAGCTGCCTTTGAACTCCCGATCCTCCCGTTCCCATTTCTTTTAAATCATTTTTTATTGTTTTGTGTGTATGAATGTTTGTGTACTGCTTGCAGTGCTCTCAGGAAAACAGAAGAGGCCATCGCTCCTCTGGGACTGTGGAGCTACAGATGGCTGGGAGCAGTCGGGTGGGTGCTGGGAATTGGATCCAAAGCAGCCATCACTCTTAACCACTGAGCCGTTGCCTCAACACCTCCGAATCCCATTCCTCTTCTCCCTCCTCCCCACCTCCTCCCCACCTCCCACTTACGTTTTTAGTTTTTTGAGACAGTGTCTCACTATATAGCCCAGGCTGTACCGGAACTCATGATGTAACTAAAACTGGCTTCAAACTTGCCGTGATCCTCCTGCCTCTGCCTCCCCAGTGGTGAGATTACAGGCGTGTATCATTATGCTGGACCCACCATCCACTTCTTTCCCTGTCTTCCTGCTTCCTGCAGTGGGAGGAAGGGTAACTCTTCCAAGTTTTGCTTTACACGTTTGATTTCTCTAGGGCAGTTAGGAGCCTTCTTAACGCTGTGACTGACCCTTTAATTACAGTTCCTCAGGTTGAGGTGAACCCCCAACCATAAACTTATTTTCGTTGCCACTTCATAACTGTAATTTTGTTATGAATATGTTATGTAAATATCTGATATGCAGAATATCTAATATGCAACCTCCCCGCGAAAGGGTCCTTCAACCCCAAAAGGGGTCTCGAACCGCTGCTTTAGGGGATTCTTGGGAGCATTATGAGGGTTTGGTTGTAGGGGATATTGAACACCTATAAAAGATCTGAGTAATTTATTAAGTCTGCAGATTTCTAGGCAAGCATGTGACTAAGAATCTAGAGGACCACTGGATTATGGTTGGAACCCTTTGGGGAGCGTGACTTTCCTAAACCCATGTTTTATGTCATTAGAGAGGCATGATGGTCTTTTGTTTCCAGGGTGGCTTTGAACAGCAGACAGCCCAGGTCTCCCGCAGCAAAAGACTCAGCTCAAACAACCGACCAAAACCGTCGCTGGCTGTGCGCGGCTGCGGGTCACTCCCATTTGCTGCAGCTGCTGGTGTTTTCAGCCCTGCTGGGTCTCTGAAGAGGCAAACTGCACATCTTGCTGCGCACGGCCTACCTTTGTGCAGCCGTTCGCTCCTCTATAAAATGTTCTGCGTGCACAAAAGCCGCGGCTGAGGGGAACAGCTCCGGGCGTTGAGTCCGGGGAGCCTGCGCTTTCTCCAGCGGGACCACGCGGCTGACCCTGCCTAAGAAACTAATGGGGCGTCCCTAAGAGCCCCAAACTCCAGCCTGGCTCGTCGCAGCGTGCTCCCCACCCTCCAGACCCCCAGGTGAGACTAAAACCAGCAAACCCAGAGGCTAGCAGACAGCCTCGGCCGCCTGCTGATAATCCCGGAATTCCACCTGCATTTGAGTCTGTTTTGTTTTGTGGAAAGAAATGTCAGACCGTTTTTTCTTTTTCTTTGTTTTCTTGCACTTTCTTTTCTGGGGGTGACGTCGAACATTTCCTCTGGGATCGAATGCAAAAAATCAGATAGATTTTTTTTTTTTTAAAATTTGCAAACGACTTGGTTTTAAAGTAGAATACGAGATCTCAGAACTGCCTTTTACCAACCGGATTACCCCTGCAAGGCTTCAAACTGCCGCGGAAGAATGGTGGCTGAAAGTCCGTGGCGCGCATGCGATGCTGCAATTTGTGGGTGCCTGTTTCCGCATTTATATTCAAATATATTTCCCTGGAAGAATTTTTAATTGGAGATTTCGCCTTAAGATGCTCAGATAAATCAGACAGGGAGCCAAACCGAGTTATTTCACTTCGTAACCAACCTTTATTTCAGTTCTTTCTTTTTCTCCCCGCGGTTCTTGCCCCGAAGCGATCTGTAAAGCGAACATACTCTGATACAGTTTGAAAAGTGCATTTTGTACTTGGCTCTTTCTTTGATCGAATTAATCTGGGCCTTTTTGTAGTTCTAAATGAGGCCTATGGGCTGACAATGTAGCTGTTTAAAAGGGATTTTAGGGGATAATAGCCAATGCAAATAGTGCCATGAGAATGGCTAGCTGCTTTCGTACTTTCAATCACATAATAACAGCAAAGAAAGCTTTTAAAATGAATTGAAATTTTGTGGCATGCCATCTGGGATTATTTGGGGAAACAGTTTTGAATACTGCAGTTGCGCCGAAGAATGGAGCTAGGGACTGCCCCTAAGCTGACATGTTTCAGATGGCAACCTTATGCTAACGGTACAAAGTTGGCTAGCTTTTCCCCCCCTCCTCTTATTTTCTTTCTCTCGGATTATCTGCAAAAATTCTCTTTGATTGCTGGTATTTGGGTCTGAAAAACTTTTCTATTGTTGAAGAATTCAATTCAACCCCTGCAGCTGCTGATCCCCTTATTGTCCCCCTCGTTGTGTGTACGAGTCTCAGATGAATGTAGCCTAGCCCGTTAGTGCCTTAATAGGTGTCTACACAAAGGTCATTTCTTCTGCCGTACTTGTTTTAACAAAAGTTTATACACAAACAAAAACCACAGCTAAAACATTCACATTAATCAATCTCCTCCTGATGCAGATTGCAAAAACTGCCTGGAACTATAGTCAAGGCACAAAAATTAATTTTTTTTTTGTGCATGTGTGTGTGTCTGTGTGTGTGTGTGTGTGTGATGCTGTAAAACAGAAAATAGTTCAAGCAATTTCACCAAGGGCAAAGTATTGTTTGTACAGTTTCTAGCTGAGGTCGTCTGCTCTGATGCTAGCAAGTGTTTTTGATTGTACTCAGGTGAAGGTGGAGGGCAGAGCAGGGCTCGGGCGGAATTTCTTGGGTTTTCACTTTTGCCTGATGGCTAGCCTGGTTTGGGAGTTGTATATGGATGACTGCTATCCACAAGTGATCGTCTCTGCAGGAAAGGATACATCAGCAATACCAGAAATGAGACAAATGAAAAGAACTGTTTCCTTACAGGTGTAAGTTCTCCTGCTAAATAAAAGAGAACCACAACTCCCCCTTTTCATCTCGGAACCGCAAGAAGTTTCTTTTAGAAATAAAGAGCTGCCAGTTGGAAATTCGAGTGAGGGTGCCAATGTATGAACTAAAACGTCAGGCAGAAGCAAGCCCAGGCTTCTAAGGGACCTTAGTGCTGAGAGGGGATGGCTCAGCACAGACCACGTCACGTGGGAATCCCTGAACTCTGGCCACATGAGGGTGGGAGTGAGGAGACCCACCCACAAGGCCTCCTGGGAGCAACTCTGGAGAGCTTGCCTCAGATGGTAGCTAACTCAGAGCCTGGCACCTTTCAGTCTGTCACAGGATGATATCTCGTACCTGTTCTTGGCCCTGCCCCCAGTCAGCCCTTCAGGGATAAAAACAGACAGTCTGTGGTGCCTATGGGTTATCCTCCTGTGCTGTGTGGGTTCGATTGCTCATGTATCAGCTTAGAATGGAGAGGTAAGGAGTCAAGTCCTAAGATGCCTTGGAGGCTTAGGACTGAAGAGCTCCTGCTTTGGCCTCCCTGTGTGGCTCTACTCCTTCTGCCTCTTTCATCGAAAGGGTCTCTCCGCTTCTCACACTTAGAATGACTCTCCTGCCATGTCTTCTTGACAGCTGGGCTGAGCACTGCTCCTCAAACTTTAACGACCAAATGGCGACCTGGAGATGTTGTTGCTGTGTACATTTTGAGTCATCCGGTCTGAAATGAGGCCTGGAAACCCCACACATCTAACAAGCTTCCTTTTCAGGTTGCTGCTGTTAGGAGCTCTAGGTTCTAGCTCACCTGGGGATGGGGTATAGCTCTATAAAAGGATGTGGTAAGAATGCCCATTGATGAAACGAGGTAGTGTGTCAGTCTCTGAATTCCAAAAGCTTGGCAGATTAGAAAGGGCTTGGGGGCAGCCCTAGTTTATCTTATTACCTGCTTTGATTCTTTAATTTCAAGCAAGAGAGACAAAGAGAATGATATTTGGTCCCAATTGTTGATCTTTTCTCTTTTATTCACTCGTTTTGTACATATATGTATTTTGTGTATGTGCATGTACATCTTTGTGTGTGTGTGTGTGAGTGTGTGTGTGTGTGTGTTTGTGTGTGTGTACACTTGAATGTGTTGAGTAGAGGCCAT
This sequence comes from Peromyscus aztecus, assembly GCA_902168405.1. Classification (NCBI taxonomy): domain Eukaryota; kingdom Metazoa; phylum Chordata; class Mammalia; order Rodentia; family Cricetidae; genus Peromyscus; species Peromyscus aztecus. The sequence continues at coordinate 23,927 of CABHPQ010153893.1, forward strand.
AGGTTGACATTAGATGTCTTCCTCAATGGCCTTTCACCTTATTGGTTTGATATAGACTCTATTACTGAGCCATTTCATCTAGATTGCTGGCTAGTAAACTCTGGAGATTCCTTTATCTTTACCTCCCTGGTGCTGGGATTACAGGCTTTCTTTTTTCATAAATGTTGGGATCAAACTCAGGTTCTGATGTGTGCACACCCAGTACTTCAGTGACAGAGTCATCTTCCCAGCCTCTACTCACTCATTAAAATTACATTACATATTTGCATACAAACAAACGCACATGCATATATACAACCTGCGTACTATAGGTGACCCTTGCACTAGGTGCTAAGGGCTCAGGGGGGCAGGAGGAGCTCATCCCTACCCTCCAGCAATTTATATCTCAGAGTCTAGAACAGCGGGACTCAATGCTGCTACCCATTGTTGGACTCCTCGGAGGAGTTTTTAAAAACAGTAACAAATGCCTGGGTCCCCTCTCCCTCCCAGAGAATAAAATTTCCATGATTTGGATGAGTCCTACTCATTAGCATTTTGAGTGCTGTGTGTAGCCAGGACTAAGGACCTATGGTCCAAAAGATATAAACTAGATGTGAGTGGGAGCTCTGAGAAGAGCTGCCTCTGGTACAAACTCCAAAGATCTGGGAGCAGGGGGATGAGCATGTCAGTGAAATTTTCTTTCTCTAGAAGCTTGCTTTTCTGGAGCACCATGCCCACTATAATGATGGAGGGAATGGCAAAGTCACCATGTATGTATGTCCGAACATAAAAGTATGTCACTCAGCATACTCACAGGGACCTTGTAACCTGGTGCTGTCGAAGGGTGTGTCTACCTGGCACCAACTCCTTTACTATTTGTGTGGAGTTGTAAAAGTGAGACAGGAAAAAGTCTGGTTCTAGTTGGGGTGGCCAGCTGTCCCGCGTGTCTTGTCTGAAGGATTTTCTAGGATGAAGGATTTTCAGTGCTAAAGTCTGGCAAGTCCTGGAAACCCCAGATGAGTCAGTCATCCTCCTCCTGGTGCACTGGGTCATTGTAGGCTTCCCCCCTTCTTTCTTTCTTTTTTCAAAACATTCAAGACAGTTTGTGTGTGTGTGTGTGTGTGTGTGTGTGTGTGTGTGTGTGTGTGTGTGTGTGTTTGGATGTCCTGGAACTCACTCTGTAGACTAGACTGGCTTCAAACTCTATTGTGGGCTTCTTAAGTTTGACACTCCAAGCAGATCAAGAAAAGGAAACACTGATAAGTGGTCCAGCACTAAATAAAAAGCGTTTGTTTTGAGAAAGTGTCCACTAAAGGATGAAGAGAGAATGCAGCCTAGGAGACAACATTTTCAAGCTGTATGTTTATGGGAGACTGGCAGAGAGAACATATAAAGAACACTATGGGTTGGAGACATGCTTCCGTGTATAATGTGCTCACTCACTCAGCAAGCATGAGGACCTGGGCTCGGGTTCCCAGCACTCACATAAATGCTGGACTTGGTGGTACACACCTGTAATCCCAGAGCTGGGGAGTCAGAGACAGGAGGACCTCCGAGGATTACTGGCTAGTCAGTCAGTTGAAATGATGGGCTACTGGTTCAGGGAGAGACTGTCTCCAAATATAAGGTGGTAATCCATAGAGGAAGGCACTCAGTGCCAACTTCTATTCTCCACACAGGCAGGTACACTTGCACACACATTCATACAACACACACACACACACACACACACACACAAAGAATTTTAAAAAAGACAATGCAATTTGAAAATAGGCAAAAGACATGGGCAGACATTTTATTGATGAAGGTATACAGAAAGTAAATAAAACACATGAAAAGATGGCCAGCATTCCTAGCTGTTAAGTAAATACAAATCTCAGTGAGATAGCCACGCCTTACATGAATGAAATGAAAAGTAATGACAATGCCAAATGCTGGCTATGATGCAGAGAAAACTGCGTCACTCATGGGTGGTATCATAGCGCAACAGATGATATGTCTGTGAAAAACGAGTCACTCATACCTTGCTAGTGAAACTATAGCAGGTATAGTCATTACAGAAAGGAGTTTGTCAACTTCTTGCAAAAGTAAACATGCAGCTATCAGATGTTCTAGAAATCACACTCTTGGACATTTATCACAGAGACACTAAATGATATAAACCCCCATACGTGTGTGTCTGTAGCAGCTTTATTTATGATAACTAAAAACAACCCATATGTCCTTTGGCAAGGAAGGGGTTAACTATGTTTCAGTAGATAAACCTTTCAAAACCATGCAGGTTGTAGAAAAAGACAACACAAGGGATTCTCGGAGGTGACAACACCGGACTCTAGTACACTGAGCTTACTAGGTATGCATTGATTTAGGATTGGCACATTCAGTGAGGAATCAGCCTGCGTGACAGGGTGGAGTGCTGGGTAAAAGCAACATCCGGAGGACACAGAAAAAGAGGCTCAGCAAATGGGAAAATTTGAAAAGTAGGAAACACAAGCAGTAGGAAAACATACGCCAAAGATTTGGTGTTAGAAGGTCTGTCTGCTTCCAGGATCCAGTTGACATGCACTCAGTCTGTCATCCCCCTGTGCCTGCATCTCTTAGAAAAGTGAAAACTGATGTTGCAAGAGTGGTTCAGAACTCCAATGAGATGGTGAAGGGCTTTCTTGTCAACGGTGTCATGTAAATGTCACTGTTGTCAACGGTGTCGTGTAAATGTCACTGTAGGTTTTTAGGCATTACACATTCCCACAAAGGAGTGTTCCGTACGTTGCTTCCTAATAGTGTCTCTTAACTAGTGTTGGCTGAACAGAGCGGGCTCTTCCCAGGTCCCCAGATATTCAGCGGCTGGAGGTGCCTGGAGAAATGGGGAAAAATCAACTACTTACTATATTGCTAACAGGACAGCTTGTTTGTTGGCTTAGATGATTAATTATGCTGTATCTCTGGTCCAAGCATCCTGAAGTGCTAACCCAAGGGGCTTATGTTGTTGGTCATGTGAAAATGGCACCACGATGGAGTCCCCACATCTAGTGCCACCGGAACAATAGCAATAGTGTCCACTGTGTGCAGATCCTCTTCTAAGCGTTCATATTAACTCATAAAACTCCCCTTACAATCAACAGGTGTTGATCCTCTCTTCATTTTAGTGATGAGGAAAGGAAGGCACAGAGAAGTTAGATTGCCTAAAGTCATAAAACTTAGCACAATTCACTGCAGTTGGCTTTGCTGCTCCCATCTGAAAAAGCATGGCAACGTTTAAAGTTTTTATAGTAGATCACTCATTTGAATGCTAAACATTTTTAGTTTTGAGAGGACCCCGCATTTCTGGAATTCATTTTGATTCTCTTTTCTGAATCAATTTATCCATGAAGGGCAATGCCACAAAGCCTGTGGGCCTATGTTCAATATTCTAGTGTGAAAAATGGTTAAGTCGCAGTAGGATCCATTAACTGTAGGATCTCACAGATGGCAGAACAAGATTAAGATGGAGTAATGCTATTCCAAATATCATTTGCATCTTAACTGTTTTGATGAGGTTTGTATAATTTACTGGTAATGTGGAGTAATTTTTGAATTGAATCATTTTCATTTATTTGGGATTTTGATTCAGTATAATGGGTCATTTGTTTAGATTAACTGGTTGTCATTTTTCTGTGGGCATCTTTGAAGATGAAGGACAGTCTGGCTGCAGGAACTCCAGTGCATTTCAGAGGATTTATCTGGAGTATATCTGCTATTCTCCTGCTCTAGGTTGCAAATTCACTACAGATAGTCTGACCTCTGACCACCATGGCATTTGAAAATTATTTTACGACATGTTCATGGGCTCAGAGGGGTTTGAGTGGCCTTCAGTTTAATTGCAGACTGCTATTTTTTTGGTATGACATGTAGTCATTTGAAAATAATAGGCAGCCTCATTATCTCACAACCAAGGGAGTTTATTGTTACTGCTGGGATTATTATTATTATTGAGGCTCTCCTTTTGTTTTATCTTATTTCTCTATTTTCTGCAATAACTGGTCGATGCACTGAGGGTAAGAGGTAAGAGAGAGGATTTTCCTCTTTTAACACAGATTGCTGGCTAGCTCTGTGGGGGAACTAATGGTTGGTAATTAACTTTCAGAAAAATTGCTGCCTGAAAAACAGGGAAGGCACCCCGAGAGCTAGAAATCAGCCAGTCAAAACAGACAGTGGAGACACCCCTACAATTTTGTCATTTTGCAAATGACAATCATGTCTTCTTGGTGATCTAAGCCGTAGGATGTCTAGCACACACCATCAAAATTAGCTGGGAAACCCCCCATGGCCATCATCAACATGTCTTCTCTTTGCCTCAGAACACATGAGCAGAGAGAGGAGCATTTGTGGCTGTGGTTTGTCCTGGTCTTATATGAGCACATCCATTAAATTTGTGACCCACCAGGGGGAACCATAAGCATGATCAGAGAAAGAATTATGGCCAGAATCTAGCCACACTATTGAGAGAAACTACCTGTGTGTTTGGGAATAACCGAGACACCATATCAAACTTTATTGGACACTTGTTTTGTCTGAGACATCAGGCAATTGGCAGAAGAAATACCCAGTTCCACACTGGCAGTGTGTGTAGAGAACAGGACTTTTTCAATATTTATTATTTCAAGCTCTGTATCATGTCAACTTATTCCACATTCGCTATCATCTTTTAAATGTGTACTGCTGAAACTGTAATTCTCTTGGAAGAAGCCTTTGGCAGAATGATCGCTGTAGTTACACTGTGCTTACTCCCTGTCAGGGACCCCAGTAAGGGCTATGTAGATGATTTCATTATAATCTATGAAGTGAGTACAGTTGTCACCAACCTCCCTACAGTGGTGATAAATAAGACCCTACAAGGTTGTGTAACATCACCACCACCATCACTACACACACACACACACACACACACACACACACACACACACACACACA
>CABHPQ010153894.1:0-39980 GCA_902168405.1 Peromyscus aztecus
AAGTGACTGGATCAAGAAATCCAGGTTAAAACAGAAGCAAAAAAGTAAATGTTATTCTTAAGTAGAATGGTCTACTTCTGATGAGATTTACATAAATCCCAAAGTCCGGCAGAGAAAAGTGGACAAGAAAAAAATCAAGTAAGATAAAAATTGCTTAACAGAATTCTGAAGTCTAAGGGGATTAAGGACAGAACAACAAAAGACTTCAGAGCCATTTCTGTATTCTCAAGAGGAGATCATTCAAACCTATTTGAAATCAAAGAAAACAAAAGTCACTTGTAACGTCCATCCCTAGGACAAAAAGAAATTAAATCTGAGCCCAATTCATATGGAACCATGTTCCTGAGAACAAAGTGGTTTAAAATAACAAAAATTCTCTGTGGCAGGAAGGCATAAGATTATGAAAAGTTTTCCCCTTATTTGGGAATGCTTTTCCAATCAATTATTTTATTTTTGCAGTGGTGGAAGTTAAACCTCAGAGCCTCTCACATCTTAGGCAAGTACTGTACCACCAAGCTACACCCTAGCCCTGTTGATTATTTTAAAACATGTGATTTAAAATTCTACCCTCTTGATGACTTCTTATTTTCTATAAAATTCAAGTATCTTAATATTTCCAACATTAATTTGCATGCTATTTATTTATTATTTATTTTATGTGTGAATTTATATGAACAATCCATATGCATCACACACAGGCAAAGGACAAAGTATCATCCAAAAGTACTAGTTTGCTTCTAACTTGAAAGGAGAATATGAGAATATTGTCTCTTCTCTGTACTTGGTATCTACTTATTTTGCTTCAAGCACAGAAAGTCAAAATCATTACATTTTAAGAATTTTATTCTGCATTATTTAAGCGTTGATGTTTATCTAGTTCTTGGCTACAATAGAGAAGAAAAGTTTCCACAGAGATCATATGGATTAAAAAAGCATAATCATTTATTACCTGACTCTTCCAAAGAGCAGTTTGCTGAGGTCTCTTACAGTAATGGCAGATGGCACTACTGGACATGTGCTAGGGGCCTATCCTAAAAAATCTTTAAGAGGTGTAAAGGAGATAGTTGGGTTTCTAACAGCTGCTAGAGAAATTTTCTTCCAAGGATTAACTGCAGAGTCATGTTCAGTCTTTTGACATTATGCATGATCCTGTCCCTTGCCATAGGTTTGAGAACCAAGCAATAGAGTTAACAACAACAAAAAGATCCCTGAACAAACAGACAAACAGCAAGCAAAGAACCTTCTGAATTGCTGAAAAGGAGGTAGGTAGATCCCTGAATGTTACTATTCAGCCAGCCTAGCCTAGTCTGTGAGCTCCAAGTGCCATTGAAAGACCCGGCCTCAAAAACCAATGTGGGTGGCTCCTGAGGTTGATCTCTGGCCTCTATGTGCATGCCTACATATGTGTGTGCATACATGCATGTGTGCGCCTGCGTGCACACACACACACACACACACACACACACACACACAAACACACACCCCATATTTTAAGGTGCACACATGCAACTGGTGTAAAATAAATAAATGCCGAGGAGAGAGAAAAGAGTAAACTGATTAGTGCTTTATCCATTGTACAACAGTATGTGAGGAGTTGTGAGCAGAATGAGGTATGAAGGTAATACTGTGCTGAGAATGCATGACCATACCAAGTCAGATTAATTTTATTATGACAAATATTAAAGTACATCAATGAAAAGGAAGAATAAAAGTTCCAAGAAGGTCTTTGGTGGAATCTCTGAAGAGAGTGACATTTGATCTGGTTTTTGTAAAATATATTGAAGTTCTCCCAGTGAAGTTTCCAAGTTGAAAAAACAGGGGACTAAAGATATGAATATAAGAAAATATAGAGTATGTTGAGGTACATTTGAGGAGATTTCTGCTTCAGAGATTTGTTGATTATAATCAATGTATTATACAGGGTATTTTCCCTTATGAACTGCATCCACTCAGGATTAGATTAAGGACTTTATAGGCCAGAAGTCATTCAAACTCAATACGGATGAGCGGTTGTCAAAAGTTAATAACTTGCACTGATTATTTATGATCCCATTGAAGTTTCTTTAATTAAGCTGGCTTTCATAATCCCTTTCTAATGCCTTATCAGCCTGATTTGTATCTCTGTAAGCACTGGCTGCTGCTAACCAGGGGGTCTGTTATGAGGCCCCAGATGATACAAAAGCATTGTAGACTTAAATGAACGATTGATTAGCTAGCTACCCACTAAGCGTGGGTTACAGCAAGAGCTTGTCTCTCTCTGATTGAAGGTTTTATATTGAGATTCTGGTACTAGTGTTCAATTCTTAAAACTAGATCAATTCTCCTAATACACTATTATGCTTATCTAGCCTGTGGCCTTCACAGTCACCTGAGCCCAGGACAGCTGTGAATGTGGCCCAACACAAAATCATAAACTTATTTCAAAAGCTTAAAGGAAGACTTTATTTTTTTTTCTGGTTTCAGAGGACTTAATCCATCATGTTCTGGAAAACAATGTGACATAACAGCTCACACCATGCAAGCCAGAATCTATAGATAAAAGGAATGGCAGTGTTTTCCTGGCTTTCTTTCTTTTCAAATCCTTTTAATTCACCCTGGTTATCAGATCATTGGATAGTACCAGACAAGTTCAGAGTGGGTCTTTCCTTCTCACTTATCTTTGTTCATTAGACATTCTGTTTGATTTTTTTCAAATACATAAAATTTAACTTGAATGCTTCTGGATTGATTGTGTCGTGGAAATAATGCTCAAATAAAAAAAAGACTGATGTGATAGAACTCAAGAAATAATACCAAGAAAATAAAGAGCCATGGATGTGAGAGGCAAGTTCATGAAAGAAGAAACATAAATGGTTAGCAAACATTTAAGAAATGCGTCGAGCATCCTTATCCGTCAGGGAGATGCATGTTAAAACTATTTTAATAATCCAGCTTACCCCAAATAGAATGGCTATCACCAAGAAATCAGATGACAACAAATACTGGAATGGATATAGGGGAAGGGGAAGCCTTATATATGTTGGTAGGAATATGAACTAGTACAGCCAGTTTGCAAAAGAATGGAGGGTTATCAAAAAAGAAAGGAAGGAAGGAATTCGCAGGAAAATGAGTGGAACTGGAAAGGAAAGTATAGGAAGCTAACCCAGTCTAGAAAGTAAAACCCTGCATTCTCTTTCTCATATGTCTGGCACATCTAGGTTTTAGATTTTTTTTATTGGGATATCTAGATTGTTTTGGAAGTGAGAAAGAGGCCATGGTGGTGAGATGTGGGATGGGAAGAGGCCTTAAGACAAGTCGGAATGGCAGAAGAATACTATGAACCAAAGGAAAGAAGTGCTGGGGCTGGCCAGGGTTTTCCCAAGGACGGAGAAGATTGCTGGAGAGACCTGAAGTCAGCACACATTCTCCAGTAGACCTTTCCTCTCAGGAAGATAGAGATGAGAAAGGGACCCACCGCATTACACAGCAGTCAGATAAATTAGTTTTCTCAGTCCAGGGGCGAAGAAGTCTAACAGAGAGAAGCCATCCATGAAACAGTGTCAAATATTGTTCTGGTGGAAGCCCCACCCCAGTCCCTGGCACCCAGGAGTCCATATACCCAAAGAGTCTGGAATGTTCTGGTGGAAGTCCCACCTCTGTGGCCAGATCCTGCCCCTCAGAAAGTCCTGCCAAACATGACTCCTCCCCCAAAGATGCTCAAGACTACTCTCACTTTATTTAAACTGCACTCCAGAAAACAGACACATGCTTTTTCGGTCTCTCTTCCTTGTCTACTTGCTGTGAGGCCGGAGAATCACCTGGGAACCCTTTACCCATTAAACCGGGACTTTTTCTAATTCCATCTGATTTGGTCTGATTTGGATTGCTGTGTGTGGGTGGAGAGGCTTATCAGAGTGCAAAAACTTTTCAGATGTGTTAGGTATTTTCCTCACTATTACAGCAAAATGCCTGACAGAAGCAATGTAAGTGAATGAATGTTATACTAGCTCACAGTATCAGAAGTTTTGGTCCATCCTGATGAAGAGGATGCATGGTGCTAAGAGCATGCTTGTTTATGTGGTGGCAAGGCAGAAAACAGATCTGGGTGGAGTGTCTTGCTTTCACTAGCCAGCCCCACCTCCTAAAGACTTCAAGTAGCCTTTAAACAGCACCACAAAGCTTGGGACCAAACACTGAAGGCATGAGCATGTGTGAGCCTTAACAAGGATTTTGAAATTCAAATCTTGTATTGTATGTCCTTAGACCAATAACCTTTGCAGTTCCAATGAACGTAATAATGGCTGGGTTAAAGTGTGTTGAAGAGATCTGCTTACTTTATCTGTTTTAAACACAGGATTTCACAGGAGTTAATGCTCCCTCATTTTTTCCACAACAGAAGTTCTTGAAGAAGAAGCTAGCACCCCCTGGGGTTTCCTGATGCCTTACAAAGAGACTAGTGTGGTCCATCCTTGTGAAACAACATACCTTGTATGGTCTCATTTTCCTTAACAGGAATGATTTATGCAGAAACAGATATAAAGACCAGTTGTCTTTTTATTGAAACAGGAATGACATTAGAAAAAACAGTATAAAGTAATGTCACATTCATCATTTTTCCTATTCACAAATGTCATTTATGTGAGCACAGTCCCTGGTCTGGATATTTTCATGTCTCCCAAATTTCTTAGGTTGATAACTTTTTTTATTTTACTTTACTCATTTATTTTACATCCCAGCTGTAGTTTCCCCTCCCTCCTCTCCTCCCAGTTCCTCCCAAACTCCCCCCTCCCCGCCCCGTTCCATTCCTACTCCCCAATACACTTAGTCTTACTTACTGCAACTTGATATGCCATGTTTTGTTGATACTCAAGGGAGACCTGCCCTTTCCTGAACACAAAGAGAGGAGGAGTGGTAACTTCTTTTTTGAGATGATAGTGCTGCTGGGTGGTGATGGCACACACCTTTAATCCCAGCAATCAATCGGGAGGCAGAGTCAGGCGGATCTCTGTGAGTTCATGGCCAGCCTGGTCTACAGAGCGAGATCCAGGACAGGCACCAAAACTACACAGAGAAACCCTGTCCCCAAAACAAAAACAAAAAAGATGATAGTGCTAAGCAGTGTGGCCTCTGGTACATAATTAGGTCATAGAGGTATAACTGTCACAAAGGTGCTCTTTAAGAAGTTTAGAGGAGACCTTACCTGTCTTGTGAGATTAGAATTATAGAAAATCCAAGAAGTAGTCAATCTCCAGAACTAGACTATGTTAGACTGTCTTGACACTCTGACCTTGGAACTATGGGAAATAGCCTTCTATTGTTTAAAACTAACCAGCCTGTGGAATTTTGTTGTAGTAGAGAAAGAAGACTATGGTAAAACATGCTGGATTTATTAGAATTTTTAAATGAATTTATAAATTTTTAAAAGCTCACTATTTTAAATTATTTACTAAAAATCAATAGATTTAGCACAAATAAATAAAACTTCTTGGAGTCATCAGTGATCTTTTGGTCTAAGAGTTTCCTGAGACCTATAGAAATTGAAAACTGCTGCATCAGAGAGGAGTGGTGTAGCATGTTTTCCAAAATTATTTTAATGCTAATAAAAAGAAGCCACACTTTCCTTGAAATGAGTACTGTCATCACTATGACTAAATGAGGTAAGAGTCAGAGATTCACAAGAGGAAGCCATTGTTGCTTGAGAGGAAGAAATTGTAGAATAACAAGTTGTTGAAGGAAAAATCCCTTTCTCCCTCCTGAGAAACAGTGCATTATGAAGTATAATTGTATTATCCCTTGTGCATAGAAAAAATGCTAAGAGTTGAATATGGATCAAAGAGTAAAATTAATAGTCTAATGAGAGGCCAACTTTAGGTTATTGGACAAAGATGGTAATAGTGATTAGCGACTTGAGTCCAATGCTTTGTGTTATTTCTGCTTCACTGTGACCAAAATGCCTGGCAGAATCAGCTTATGGAAGAAGTTTGTTTTTGCTCATGGTATCAATAGGCTGCTACAGCCTAAAACAGAGGGGAAGGCATGGCTGGATGACACAGTGGTGGCTGGTAACATCATGGCTGACCAGAGAAACACAAAGAGCATTCAGAACAGAGCCTGGATATGCCCTTCAAACTCTCACACATAATGATCTACCTCTGCTAGGTAGGGCCCCATCTCCTAAAGTCTATGCAGAATAGTGCCCCCTTCTAGAGAAGAAACACCTAAAGCATAAACATAAACAATTCAAGACAGTGATCCTGGGGGGACCTATCTGGGTAGGAATAAAGGAGGCTTCACTGAAACGAGTCTGAGAAATGTAGGTAGAATGCTGGTGAGTAAATATAGACTCTCTGGACCTCCCTTTAGTGACTGTGCAATTTGTATTTTGAATGAGTCTTCTAGGATAATGGTTAATATGAAGCAAATTTGGGAAACAGAGGTCATATCATCACAACTTAGAGGCGAATTGTAGGTCTTGAGAGAGTCTGGAAGTCATTTACCCATTCTCTGGATGGATGAACAGAATCATTGTCATTTTTTTCTTGATAATTTCATATGTGAGTTCTGCATTTCCATCATTTCCATCCCACCCCTTCTCCCCTCCAAATCCTCCCATGACCTCCTACCCTCAAATTCATGAACTCTAAAATTATTATTGTTGTTATACACACACACACACACAAACACACACACACACACACACTCACAAATGTGTATATAAACGTAACCTACTGAGTCTACTTAGTGCTGTTCATGGTACATACATTTAGAGCAATTACTGTGTTCTTTTGACTGGTCAATCCAGGAATATATTTTCCTTTAAAATAATCTTTCCTCAGTGAATGATGTGCCTCCTATTACACATGTGTAATAGGAAATGTGTAATAGGAAAAGTATATATGGCTTTGGTAAAAATCAAAATATTCTTCGTTCTCATGGAAATGATAGTAGATAAAATAGGAGAATGGATATTACAATTCTGAGAAGTACTAGTGGCTAAAATTCTGAATTAAAAATGTTATAAAGCTTCTTACAATGATGTAGCTTCAAGCTATTGTTCTGTAAGGCATTTCTCCATCCAAATTGTTTGCATATTTATGCTGGCCAATGTTGCCTTCATTAGTGAAAGTATACACTATCTGAAATACATTTCCATGATGAACCCTGGGGAAGACATTCCATGGATGCTATAGGGAAGGAGGTATGCTCATAGCATCAATTCCATGCATCACATTCTCACAGCAACAGGTCTATATGAGCATCAGTTCTGTGCACGTAAAACATGTGATATGACTTAGTTGGCAGTGAATGAGGCTAAATGATATACTGCTCTCTGCCTGCTCTTTGTTGTCTTCGTGATGAAAAGGACTGCACAATAAGATTTTAAGTATTTACAATCATCTAATAAAAGGCTTCATGGGTATTTATGAGGTACTTCTTTAACAGGATAAATTGTAATATTAATCAAAATCAGGACTACTGCTTGGAATTCTTCCAAGAACCCAGATAATACATAAAGCTTTTCAGGTATTTTCCAATTCATTAATTCTCTGTTAGGTTGTTTGTTCCATTCTCTCGGCATGTACAAGAATGTAGCTATTTGACAGGAAGTCAAACATCCCAATATAAATTGCTGTTTGCTGGCTTATTAGCTAAATCATGATGACTTGGTATATTGTTAATATCAAATAATATCCCTTCTATGTGAATATGCATGAATGCAATTCCATTATGTTATGATTTCCTGTCTGTTCTGTGATTGAAACCCTGTGGGAGGCAAATTCCCACTTCAAAGTTAATCTTTGTATGCCCTACTTCTTCCTATCCCCTTTCCTTTACCAATTGGCCCCCAATCAGTAGGGGTGGTGCTGAGACATAGTGCTTTACTGGAGTTGGAGAGAGCACAGTGGCATTTAATGAGGTGGAGGCTTAGGTATGATTATCTTTGAATCATTGTATTAGACTCAGAAAGAACCTCTAGGATAATGTTGCTTGATTTAGCTTCTAGAAGCCCAGGCTGACAGTATGAAATTAACCAATATTCTACCAGGGATTGGAGGCAGAGTCCAACATTTCTAACAATAAAGAATCTTATTCTGTGTTAACTTCACATTGTTTCCAAAAAAGTTGTTCTGAGTCTAATACAGTCTTGCAAATAATATTTACAATTAACTCTTGAATTCTGTTTTATTTTTCTAAAACACTGTTACAGATTTCAAGGGTAAAGAAAGTCATAAGACAGAGTTAAATGTCATGACCTGCTATAAGACTTTTCCCAGTGGCAACACTAAATGGACTTGGCCTGGGCTTTCTGTTCCTGAGAAACTGAGAGAACAGGGAAGGTTAAGAAACCTCCTTGAGGCAGAAGCAGGGAGAACTTGAGTTCCAGGCGCTCATGAGCTAAATACTAAGTTTGAGATTACTCTGGGCTACATAATAAGGCATTATCTCCCAAACTAACCAAACAACCAAACAAACAAACAAACCAAACCAATACCAAGCACACCCTGCCACTGAGTCAGAGAGAAAGAGGCAGAAAGAGAGAGGGGGAAAAAGCTCAAGAAAAAAAATCTTCCTGTCCATTTGTGTTACTGGGGATAATTCATAGCAAGTCACAACTAAATCCCCCAAACCAACAACAAAAGTCCCTTTATCAAGACTTTTCTTATCCTAATAGTGAAATGTTTCTTTGAGGCTTGCCCAGTAATTGAGTAAAACCGAAACTTATTATAAGCCACAGTCATCCTAGGGTCCCCCCTGCTATATAGCCTCCCTGGTTTTGTGGGTTGTAGACTGATTGTTCTTTGCTTTATAACTAGAATCCACGAGTACATACCATGATTGTCCTTCTAGGATTGGGCTACCTCAGTCAGGATGATATTTTCTAGTTCCATTCATTTGCATGCAAATTTCATGCTGTCATTGTTTTTCTCTGCTGAGTAATACTTACACTGTATCAAGCTGATAATAGAAAAAAAAGAAAAAAGAAAATGCCTTATAGTCGTGCCTACAGGACAGTCTAATGGAGGCATTTTCGCAATTGAGGCACTCTTTTCCCAGATAACTCTAACCAAGACAATAGCTAACTGCAGACACCAGTTCTAGGTCCTTCAATGTTCAGAAGGGCATTTCATACCACCCACTTTGCCTTGTCTTGTTTGTTTCCAGATAGAGTTTCTCTGTGTAGCCTTGACTGTCCTGAACCCCCGAGATCTGCCTCTGCCTCCCAAGTGCTGGGATTGAAAGTGTGTGCCACCATGCCCATCTTACTTTGCCTTGTTTTTAAACATTGACTACTGATGTCATTAAAAAAAAAGAAAGAAAGAAAGCAGGCTGAACACACCATGGGGAGCAAGCCAGTAAGCAGCACCCCTCTGTGGCTTCTGCATCAGCTCCTGCCTCCAGGTTCCTGCTCTTCAATGATGAACAGTGATGTGTCAGCATAAGCCAAATAAACCCATTCTTCCCCCCACCCCCCCCCCCACCCCCCAAAAAAGACTTTTCTAAGATTCAAAATGCTCTGTTTGGCCCACCAAGGCCAGAGTTTACCAAAACATAATCTGAGAAGTTCTCTTGAAATAACTTTAGCATAAAGGAAATCCAAGTGTTAGAATTGTTTTGACATAGATCAATGGCATAGTATTGGCTCATCCATTCTAGGAGTTAATGTCAGAAACATACTTTGATTTTTGTGATTTATATAGTTTATAAATATATATGAGCCAAACAAGTTAAATAGAAGTTCATGACATTGGCAGGAACTGGACATGTGCCCAGGTTGCCTGCCTCAGGGTCAATGTTAACTTCTTTATGATTTCCCTCAAGAACTTCAGTATGATTTACAAATCAAGGGTTTAGGATCAAACACAAAGAGCAGAACTAAATATAATTGCAATCTTACTGAAATACTAAGACAATTACTTACAACCTTTGAGATTCATTTTTCTATAATGCAAAATGGGGATGTAATGATCTACTATGAACTATCTTATAGTATTTATGAAGATAAATTTAAATATATAACACCACTAAATGCAATCTGAAATGTTAATGAAAATGAATTTCAGTGTTAAAAGAATTTTTTAAACCTTTTTGTCCTGCCACCTGGACTATTTTATATTTCTAAATCTGTGCTTTCACTGATATCCAACTTTAACTCACTTCAAGACTTAAAATATAATTTAAAACCTAAGTCCAATCATCTTGTCCATGATTAAATTGTTTAGTAACTTGACATTGCACATTACTTTCTATACAAGGATACCTTTATTCAATTCAAGTAATAGTTATTATCTTAGGCAGTTATGAAGATTTATAGAGCAAGCTATAATTCCAGATCTCATGGGTTTCAGGAGATGTATTTCTTTCCTACCATAGAATCCATGGTAGGACTCAGCTAGGGTAATAGGACTGGGAGGATAATATAAAGAATGCTGGCAAAGAACACAAACATCATGATGGGTAATGGCAGTGGTGGTGATGCTGCTGCTGCTGCTTCTGCTGAGTGTGTGTGTGTGTGTGTGTGTGTGTGTGTGTGTGTGTGTGTGTGTGTGAATGAGAGAGACAGAGAAAGGGGTGCAAAACCTCAATAACTCATGAAACATGTTAGGAAAGTAACTGTGAAAGATTCTCAGGAAAACAGGCTTAACAATACACTTCTACTAGTCACAGTCCTCAACAGATGTCTCGCCCCTACTTTCAACTGCAAAGTATTTGATTTATATGATTGTCTTATAATTTTTTCTTTCACAAGAAGATGATTTGGTCAATGGCTGCAAAGGGGCAGACTTCCTTTGTTATGATCTGCTTTAAGGACATTGTTTTGGTCTTGGTCATAAGTTTCTGGCAATGTCATTGTTATTGTAGTTGAAAAAAGACGGCACATCCATGAGGCCAGGCATGTGGTCGTATTGCCATGGAATGCTTGCTAGTTACATGTCATTTTCCTTAAAGGGGCACTAAAACTAAGACGAGATAATGTGGGAGAAAGAAAGTAGATGCAGAGAAATCAGGACTCATGCCCCAGTCTTTGGGTTAACTGGTCACATGGTTGCCCAGGCAAGCAATAGCTTTCCTGAAGCTCTGCTTCCTCAATTTTCCACCAGAGAAGTCTTTGTCCAGGACTCTTAAATCCTGGACTGCAGCCTAGACATTGCCAAAGATGTAGTCAACTATTCTTTTCCTTTTCTATTCTTTGTTGGAATTACATGGATGATTTGTTTGAAGTTGGCTCACATCTAGGACGTAAGAGAATCTGAGGTCTTACAGAAATTCTTATATTTCTGTCTAATACATTCTAAGAAGTAAAAAAAAAATTCAAATATTATTTCATTTATTTTCATAAGAACTTACAGTGCCTTGAATGCTAGTTTTAACAGTAAAATTTATAGAGTCAGTAATCATAGTTATTTCTTCCCTTCCATTAAATATCACCTAAGATGTGGACACATAGAGTCATGTAGTAAATATATTGATAAATCCATAAAATCCTTTAATAAGCAGGAACAGCAGGAGGAGAAATACTTATGTAACTGAAAACACAGATTGACACTTATCTAATACATTCTTAGTGTTCATTAGTATAATGCCAACAATTGCCATGATCATGCATATATTTTACATTATCACATTATTTTTAAGGACCCTAGGTCAATTGACAACTGAGCATACTTTGGCCTTTTCTCGAGCTTTTTGTGTGGTTCTTGAGGTCAATGAAAGGACTCGTGCATGCTGAGCCACACCGTAGCCCTCTAAACTTTTTTAAGAGAGTTGATGCAATTTAAGCAGTTTTCATTATTCATTAGGATGACTGATATATATTTACCTTCAGAAGAAATTTAAGATGAACTAAACTCCAGTTGTTCTCCTCAATGAACCACGCTGCCATTGACATAGTTCTGTAAACACCTCCCTGTATTATCTAGGGTGTTATATGCCGATAACATAAAGGAGTATGTATTTACCTATCATGGCAAACATTAAGCTTATTGTGTTAGAATCATGTAAACTGCATATATGTGGAGATTATGTAAGATACTTCAGGCCACCTAACTTTAAAAGCTTGAATATTGTACAAAGTTTGAAGACTATGATATGGAAAGAAACTGAATAACTCCCATTACTTCATGTTGAAGAAGACTACAGTCAATTTTATACACATGAAGAATGTCAAAGTATCTTGTCCAGAGCCCTTGAATTCTTGTGCTTAAATTGCTCTGGTGATGGGATATTGTCCACTCTTTCTGGTTATGTGACCTAAGCTTTAGGATATTGCTAATACATTGAGTTCCCTGATGCTCAGCTCCATCCCCCATCAGTTTCAGAGGAAAATAAACCTTTTAGAATCAACTTTGATTGGTCCATCTTAATGAGTGAAGAATTTCCTACATATGGCACAGGCCAAATGTTGAGATTTGCAGGCTGTCTAAAGTTATGTATACTTTTTCCTTCTTTTCCTTCTATCTACTCTCTCTTTGGCTTATTCTGATAGACCAGACTTCATTTATACAGTATTCCCTTTGTACCTGTTGGGCATGATCTGTGTTCCCCTGGATAACAGACTTTGTGTGTCCACAAATCCTTTTTATTAAGAAGGTAGCAGAGCATTTCATAGTATTTTCAAGTAAGATACATACATGTTCCTATATACTTTATTTCTACATTGGTTATAACACCTAATACAATATCAATGGTATTAACACCATTTATACTATGTTGATTAAGGAAAATGTTTGTATGGATGCTTAGTGCAGACACAGTGTTTGGCTAGTAAGTTTTGGTCTGTGCTTGGTTGACTTCCTGAATGTAGAACTCACGAAATCAGAGGGTTTAATACAACTTCCTATAATACTCACTTAGCTGTATTTCAAAACAGCTTGTATTCTTTGTGAAATCAAACTCATTGTTCCCAGGAAACAAAACCTAACAATAACAAATGTTATACTCTGTCACCTAGGTGTTGTATACTCCCTGACCTCCTTCCTCCATATATATCTAGGAATATTTCTTTTTAACCATAGTAATGAGAACTTAATATGTAGTATTATGCATATGCAAATATTTCTAGTTTTATGATTAAAATGTGCAAACTAAATTCCCAGGGTCTGTACTGCCTTTCCTCACTTGTGAAAATACTATATCTGTGTTTCTTCTCAAAAGTGACTTCTCTTTCCATCTCTGGATGTTTGCACATATAATATATTCCCCTATGTGGGAAGACTTACAAATTCTCACCCTTAATATCCTTCAACATTTACCCAATGACCTAGTAGCTTTTCCAAAATTTCTGTTCAAATTGTGGGCATATATTGCAAGATTCTCTAACTGGGAGCAGTTGTACCTTACTCTTCAAAATAGGCACATATTTTCTCCATGTCATATACCCCAATGTTTTATAAGTATATATTTATGCATGTTTCTTGTAGCATAACAAGTTTCACAAGAGTTCACTGTTTTCAACTGGTAACCTTTATTGGGACCCAAGAAAACAGGCCAAACCAGAAGTCACTTCGTCACTTGGGCTACTGCTAGGTGATTAAACTGAACTTTGAAATTTCTTGTTGTAAAGCCAGATAACAAACTCTCTCTGTCTCTCTGTCTATCTGTCTGTCTCTGTCTCTGTCTCTGTCTCTCTGGGTCTCTTTCTCTCTCTCTCTCTCTCTCTCTCTCTCTCTCTCTCTCTCTCTCTCACACACACACACACACACACACACACATACAGAGTAAAGAGAGCCTACTATGAAGCCATAAGTACCTATATATAAGCATATATATTTGTATATTTATATATATATATATGTAAATATCCTACAAGGATCTACATGATCATTCCCATCTACTACCATACTTTTCTTAGCTTTATGTTAAGAAATAAGGCAGTGGGTCTTTGTATTTGTTCCTGTAAGTTTCTCTGATGATATTGAGCAAGGCACTGATCTATGAGTATAGCACAATGCCATTTGTAGTCTTTTTCTTGCTGTATTTAAAAAAATTTTTAGAACAGTAGTATTTGGTTTACCTTATATCACTGGGCTATCTTGTCTCAGGTTCTTGGTCACCTAAGCAGTGTTAGGTATGGGTTCCATCTCATGCAGTGGGCCTTAAGTCAAATCGGATATTGATTGGTTACTCTTAGAAGCTTTGTGCTACCATTCATTGTCTCATCATATCATACAGGTGTGAGAGCATTGTATACCCAAGTGTTTATGGATGGCTTGGTGTTTATGTTTCTCTTTTAGTAGTGTGCAGAGTACCTTCTATGGTGGTATTGTGTTCCCCAAAATATTGTGTACCCTAATAAACTTATCTGGGATCAGAGAACAGAAAAGCCACTAGATACTTAGGATAGGCAGTGGTAGCACACGCCTTTAATACTAGCATTCCAGAGGCAGAAATCCATCTGTTCAAGCATACAGCCAAGCACGGTGACTCACGCCTTTAATCCCAGAAAGCGAGCCTTTAATCCCAGGGAGTGGTGGTAGAAAGCAGGAAGGTATATAAGGCGTGAGGACAAGAAACTAGAAGCATTTGGCTGGTTAAGCATTTTGGCTGGTTAAGCTTTTAGGTTTTGAGCAGCACAGTTCAACTGAGAGCCATTCGGATATGAGGACACAGAGGCTTCCAGTCTGAGGAAACAAGATCAGCTGAGAAGTTGGCCAGGTGAAGTTAGCTGTGGCTTGTTCTGTTTCTCTAATCATCCAGTTTTCACCCCAATACCTGGCTCCTAGATTTGATTTTATTAATAAGAACTTTTAAGATTCCTGCTATAACCTTCAGTTACCAAAAACGCTAAAATAAGGAGGAAGACTATAGGTAGGCACCAGATCGACTTTTCAATGTTCAGTGAATTGTGGAGGTTTTCTTCAGCAATGGGGCCTTGCCCTCAGATTGTAGAGAGCAACCTATAATCTCAGCAACAGCCTGGGTTATTTTGGGATTCCCATGGGATTTCTTTGGCCAACTACTTAATTAGATGTAAACCAATATTAGCACTGGAAGCTTCATTTGGTGATAAGATATGGACGGTTGGGGCTCTGTCTCCCCCTTATTTGTCAATTTCACTTAGATTGCCTTCATATATGTATACATTTTAGGAAGCTTCTACTGTATAGGTTTCCACACTACCCCTCAAATGTCCCTTCATTTAAGTTGTCTCTGTCTTTCCCCATATTCCCTCCCTTGTCTCTTTCTCCTCTACTCTTCTGACTTGATCCTCTAGTTCCAACCCCTCATCCATCCAAAATGATCTATTCTATTTCCCTTTCCTAAGGAGATCTATCTGTTCCCTCTAGTCCCTTACTCTAGATCTACCCTCTGTGGTTCTGCAGATTGTAGAGCTTGGCTATCATTGACT
The DNA here is from genome assembly GCA_902168405.1 of Peromyscus aztecus. Lineage (NCBI taxonomy): Eukaryota > Metazoa > Chordata > Mammalia > Rodentia > Cricetidae > Peromyscus > Peromyscus aztecus. The sequence goes on from CABHPQ010153894.1 coordinate 15,329, forward strand.
TAATAGCTAATATCTACAGAAGAGAATACATACCATATTTGTCTTTCTAGGTCTGGAATACCTCACTCAGGATGCTTTTTTTTCTGGTTCTGTCTATTTACCTGCAGCTTTCATTATTTCATTTTATAAATGGCTGAATAATACTACTTTGTGTAAATGTATCACCTTTTCTTTATCCATTCTTCTGTAGGAGGACACCTATGTGGTTTCCAATTTCTGCTATTATGAATAGAGCAGCAATGAACGTGTTTGATTAAGTGTCTCTGTGGTAGGATGAAACATCCTTTGCATATATGCCCAAGAGTGGTACAGTTGGATCTTGGCAGATACTATGCAGAGAGTGAGAGACCTTGGAACACTCATTCCTACACAGGATGTCTACCTCAAATTTGTCTCCTCAGGGCTCATGGAACCCTGTGGCATGTGCAGTATAAGAACCAGAGAGAATGGAATACACAAAGAAAACAAAGCCCTCTAAATCAACATAGTTCAAGATCACATGAACTCACAGACTGAGGCAGCATGCTAGGGCCTGCACAGTCTGCACCAGGTCCTGAATATATATTGTAGTCTTTCCAGTTTTGTGTTTTTTATGGGACTCTTGAGTGTGTGAACAAGTGGGTCTCTGATCTCCAGGGTTCTTTTCCTTCTGTTTGTTTTGTTCAATCCCAATGAATTAGTTTTTGTTATATCTTACTATATTTTGTTTTATTATTAAAGAAGAAATATGACATATTAAGGGATACTCTACCATTTTAAACACATAAGATAAATAATTTAAAACAACTAATTTGTATCATTGGGTACCTGATACATACTACGTAGGATAAAGTAAGCACTCAGTGCATGCCTGTTAAATAATTGAGTACTATTTAAATTTAAAAGAATTGTGTAAAAGTCAAAGAAGTTTAAATCATGACTTATACAAATATAAAATGGCAATCTGTTAAAGATGTATGTAACAGTAATTAACCAGGATAATCAGTAAGTTGATAAGGGCAGTTCAAAGGTGAACTTGAAAGACAAAAATAATCAGGCAATTAGGAATACTAAGTGCTAAAATGAAAGTGTTAGGTACGAAACTGACTAAATTCCTATTTTGAAATAAAATATGTGCAGTCAACTTTATTACAGATTAGAATATTAGAATATATATGTGCATGTTTATATATCAGATCATGCTCATTTTTACCGAACAGAAAATAATCATTTGTATTATAGTCACTTTTCTATAATTAAATTTCCGCCCTCTATAGTTATGATGACAAATCAATGTAATAAAATGATTCTTCTATAAAATCAGAAGTCTCCCCAGTCCCCAGAGAGATACCCAGAAGTCTCTTCTGCTGTTTCCAAGTACCTAAAGTTGGTTCCTAAAAAAAAAACTAGGTTTACTTTTGTATAAATTTTTATTTTTATTCTCACTCTGATTTCAGGAGTCTAGATAACATTTTAATTAAACTATTGTTAACTGTGGTAAGATTTAATTATTTATTTAAAATCTGAGAATTGTTTTCTTAATTGAACTTCTAAATATACTTTGAATCCCTTTGCACTAGATAAGAATTTAGATAATTCAATAAACAATTTCATTAGCAATAAAATGTCATGTATTTTACCTTTTCTACCATCACGTGTGTTTCTCTTTGGATAATGAGGTGGGCAGGACTGAGAGGTAGACATTTTCCACTGGGTTCTCACACCCAAAAATATTTCATTGAGTTCTAGCATACTGATCAAACAAGACATGCTACATACATGATTGTAAAAACTTTGAAGCCAGGGCAGCGGTAGTGCATGCCTTTAATCCCAGCACTCAGGAGGCAGAGCCAGGTGGATCTCTGTGAGTTCGAGGCCAGCCTGGTCTACAGAGAGAGATCCAGAACAGACACCAAAACTACACAGAGAAACCTGTCTCAAAAAACAAAACAAAACAAACAAACAAACAAACAAAACAACTTTGATATAAATGAAAACAAAGGGCAGAGGGATCGTTTTCCCCAGGCTCCAGCCTCTTGGCACTCTTGGGGTGAGAATCACTCAATCTAGACCTACCTCAGCTCAATTTAAGGAATATATGGCTGTGTAATCTTAGCGATCATTTGTTTTCTTTTGTAGATGCCCTGTCCTTCCGAACTCTATTCCTCTGGACTTTCAGGTCCCACTGTTGGCTAAATGTGAGCATGGTAGCGAAGATTACCACAGCTGAAGCTTAGAAAGCAGCCATTTGATCTGATGTTATTCTGCACCCATGAAAACCTACCTGAGAGCTGATGGACCCCTGAAAAACATGTTTTCTAGTATACTCTACTCTCCCTATTCTTTCTGTTTGTGGTAGGTGATGTCTGATATCTACTACTGACTCCCAAAGACCAGCTTTCCACCCTGTTGGTCATGCTCTGTGTCCAGAAACCTTCTGATAGCCAGTATTAAAGAACTTTTTTGCTGTCTAGCTGCCACTTGTCTTCTGTCAATGTGTCTTTCTTCAGGATATTACAGGACAGGTGAGAGGAGAGGCATAGGGATGAACATTACCTGAGATTTACCCTGGTTACATTAGTGTGAAGTGTCCACATCTTTATTGAAGGTTACAGTTCCATTTAGGGAGACCTTTGCAGGAAGCTGTGCATTCCAGATTCTGTTCAGCTGCTTAAACCCCAACAGTTTCACCCTCCTACTAGTTTGTGTATGCTTGGCTGTCCTGGTGACTTTCCATGGACTCTTCTTAACATATCTTCATCAATCTCTTCTCAATTGCCAAGATGAAGATCCCATCATATTGCTATTGGGGCCTACACACACCACTGCTTTGTTTTATAAAGCCACTGATGACAGAATGCTTCTCTTTAACTTTTCAGATATTCTAGAATAAAAATCAATAAAAACAAGCAAACAAAAAACCCCTCCTAACTAGAAAACACGAAAGCAAAGAGACAAAAGCAGTTATTAATTGAAACAGATTTCTTTTTTGTAGGATTTTAGTAAACCAGATTCCTCCCTCCTAGTACACTCTTTGCCACACAACATCTTCTGTCCCTCCAATTCCCTTTTCAAAAGAGAAGGTAACAATAACATCAACAAGTTTAGAAGAATAATAGACTAATGTATAAGCCTGCCACATGTTAGGAAGCCTTTGTGATACAAAATCTGCTTTCTTCCTGATTGTATTTGATCTTCAAGGTACTGGGTCCTAATATTTATGAACTTCATTATCTTAATTTTTTTACTTGAAAATTTTTTCCAGTGTTTGCAAGTATAATGATTCTCTATGTTTGCCTCCTCCTACAGTGGCTGATCATCTCCTGTCTTATTTACTTGATCTTCCCTGTTTCCTGGTGAAACATTATTCTTCTTATTCTCATTATCATTATTAATTACATCATTCTCCCCTTTGTTTTCTTTCCTCCAAGGCCCCCCACACCTCCATACCCTGAGAGTAGCCAGTAAGTATTGGTAATAAATATTAGTTTGAAAGAAAATGGCCCCCAAAGGGAGTGGCACTATTAGGAGGTGTGGCTTTGTTGGAATAAATGTGGTCTTGTTGGAGGAAGTGTGTTACTGTGGAGGCAGCCTTTGAGGTCTCATATATGCTCAAGATACTAACCAATGTCCCAGACCACTTCCCATTGCCTACCTATCAAGATGTAGGACTCTCAACTCCAGCACCATGTCTGTCTGCATATCACCATGATGATAATGGATGAAACATCTGAAAACATAAGCCATCTCAATTAATTATTTTTCCTTTATAAGAGTTGCCATGGTCATGGTGTCTCTTCACAGCAATAGAAACCATGACTAATACAAGTGCTAAACTATTATTTTGAAACATGATTATTTTATCAATAGCATTCCAAGAAACAGCCCAATTCATCTCTACTAAGAAAGACCAGGGACATAAAAATTACAATAATTATTGTATAAATCAACAGTGTGTGTGTGTGTGTGTGTGTGTGTGTGTATGTGTGTGTGCGTGCGTATGGTAAATGCATAAGTCTGAGAGGGCACAAAGAATGCTAGGCATTTTCCTCTATACTTCATTGGCTTGAACCGAAGCTCAGCATCTTTTTTTTTTTTTCCTACATTGGCTGGCTAGCAAGCTCCTGGTATCTATCTGTCTCTGCCTCCTAAAGCTTGATAACAGGTACATAGTGGGATCCAAATTCAGGTCAGTATGCCCGGATAAAAACTAGTCTTACCCACTTAGCCATTGTCTCAGCCTCCAAAACAATATTATTTGCAAGAAAAACAACTTAATGACAATTAAGGAGAGTTTTTAGTGTCTACTAAACATAGTAAGTAAGTAAATAGATAGAACATATCTTTCCCTACGAAACTGGCTGTAGGTTTTCTTTTACATTTTTTCCACTAAGTAGTTAAGGCTGCCTTTACTTTTATTCTTTAGACTACACTGACCTCAACTTCATTATCCTCTTGCCTTAGATTTCTGAGTTGATGGGATTAAAGGTTTGTGTCATATGTGTCCTAAAGTTTCTTCTCAGGTTTCTTCATGTCAGGAGTGGAGACTTTATTAGAAGATCTTTAAATGATGTCTTATAGATCAGCTCTTCGGGTAGACCATTGATATTTGTCACATTAAAAAAATCTTTGATTTGAATACATTCACTTAATAATAGCTAATGTTTGCCAAATTTCACCCTAGTGATTAAGGCAGTGCATTGGCTAGCAGACCTAACCAATTGATACAATTACTATTTTATACCTTAAGCTAATATGCAACCATTTCCTACCTGAATTGTCTTGACTTTATTATATTTTGTCTTTAACTTTATTATATTTTCTCCTTTTTCAAGAACAAATTATTAACCCAATGCCTTTTTATTGGTTGTTTTCAGAAAGCATAATGCAAATGTATTAATCTTCCTTGACATTCAAAATAATAAGTATATTCTAAATATTTACAGAGAAGAAGTGTCCCTAGAATATGAGAAAAAAATTAATCAGAGGGTGAGAGAGCACTAGAAATGAAAAACAAATAAATTAAACTAATCAAATGTTCTCATTATTTTTTAAAGAAATACAAGCCCTTTAGTAAGCCATGTACCTTTCTTGACCTCATCTTAAAGAAGATTAAATTACACGTTGCCTTAAGCTCCTTGAAGTTCACCTAATTTATCATTTTATGAAATACATGACTTTCCAAAGATTTCTCATGCACACGCATATCCACCCACTCTCATAACCTACACTCCCAGTGGGCAGATCTCCCCCCTTTGTTGTCTGGAATACAATTCTGATCATCAGGAGAGATGCTGTGGAAACAGCAGAACAGAAGAGTACCCAGCGTTGAACATTCTGTTTTCTGCCAACTACTCTGACCACATGCATCTCATATGGTCGGTGCCAATTCCAGCCATTAACTAACCACACTGCTTCTCCTTTTTAGCCATCACTAGAAGGAGATACCAAATCACTCAAGTTAACAGATCAAATAAAAGAAAGTGATGGGAGCCTCAGAAAGCTAGCAACCGTTTCTATTCATGCAATAAAACTACCATTTATAGTTGGCAGAAATATATTTTTCTTGATTTCCAGGAATTATTTTTTCTTTTATGTTTTGAGAAATTGATAAAGAAGGCATTAACTCACATGGTATCAAGGAGAAGTAACCCATAATCACCTGTCACTTTTGTGTCAAAACACTTTTCAACTTAAATTTTATGTTTGTATGTATGTACATGTGCATTTGCATGTTGTACATGTTTATATTACACATATGCATATGTGCACATGAGCATATATGCATATATATGACACTACACATGTGCACTCCTATAACAGCTAGATTTTAGACAGTTCTTATACTTGATGGTGAAATCAGTCATGGTGTTTTCATGTAGTACGTGTAGCTACCTCTCTTGAGACAGCTTTCTTTGATTAAGTTGGTGGCGTCTTACATTTCTGCTATTACAAAGTCAAATGATTTGCTATTGATTTTACTTTGAACCTGAAGCAATGATACTGCGTTGGCAGACTATAATGAATGTGGATCCAAGTGTTGCCCCAGGGTTTGTTCTCACGCTAAGCCTTTTTCCCATGTAGCCAATGCAAGTTATTCTAAAAAATTAAATAAATTTGAAAGGATTCATGTTATCTTCTTGTTCCCAGTAAGCCCAGAATTTTCAAGGCGCTATCTTAAGATGAGAAAAAAAAAAAACCCTCAGTCGTAAGTAATCCTACTGGAAAGATTATATAGGATTTGGTTTAATCCTTATTTTTTTCCACATTTTTATCTTTGGCTTTCATCAAACTAAATCAATGAATATGACTAGTAGCAGACTCTTCTTACCTTAATGGACTTTTAAAAGCATCAGCTAAAGCTTGTTATATTTCTAATTTAGAATCTTAACTCCCCTTAATGAAATGTGTTCCTAAATTCTCTTCAGATATGTACTTAGAAAGGAATCGTATAGCTTCAGAAATGTCTTGAGCTGAAAATGAGAAACAGATTTAAGTCTAATTTGTTTGATTGAAACCATTAAATTTTTATTTGCCTTATAATTAATTTTGGCTCTTTGATATACATTAATTATTTTTTACTCTTTTTTGTAAATAGGTTTTCTATTTGCACTTTTGGTTTTCAAGTCCCAGATGTTGATTTAGGCTGGAAAATCATGAAATAGGCACAGCTGAATTTCATCAAATGTTTACTATGCACCAGGACCTTAGTTGAGCATTCTATATGTATATTTGATTGTCCTTTGTAATTCCTCCAGGAGCTAAGAGGGAATGGAGGAGATCAAGAAAATAAAGCTCTCTAAATCAACATGATTGATGCACATATGAACCTACAGAGATTGAGGCAGTATATACAGGGCTCGCATGGGTCTGCACCTACTGGTGAAAGGAGCTAAAAGGAGAAGTGGACATATATCTCCACCCCCTAACCCAGCCGCAATCTCCAATCAATAACTAAAATTTAGTTGCCTCCAAGGGAGTCTCACTGGGGAAACAAACTACTTGAGGCTAGGCTGCATTTTCAGAAGTAGATGGCCAACAGAAGAGGAAATCAATAGCATCTTTGGGGGGTTCTTGTCTCATGTTATGTTAGGGCTTTTCCTTTTATAAAATGTGTATTTTTTAATTTTAATTTTATAAAAATTATATATACATACATATAAACACACCCAGCACATTCCCCTACATGTCCTTTGTGTATACTTTATGGCTTCTAGTTTACTGTTTTTACGGGAATTCCAAGTGTGTGAACAGTGGTTCTCTTGTTTCTTGTGTCTTTTCTTTGACTCTTTTCCTTCTGTTTGCTTGTTTTGTCTTATTCCAGTGCATTAGTTTTTATTTTATGTTACTCTATTTTATTATGTTTCCTGTTATTTTAATATTAGCCCATACATCCTGTTTGTTTTTTAATGATAGACAAAAAGGGATTGACTCTGGAGAGGAGGTGAGGTGGTGGGGGAGCTGGGAGGAGTAGAGGGAAGAGACACCGTAATCAGGATATATTATGTGAGAAAAAATATCCATTTTTAATAAGAGAAAAAAATGTGTAAACAAAAGTAAATAACCTATCCTTCTGATTTTGAATGTCATTGTTTTGCCTAAATAATTTTGACAATGCCCCTTTGCTGTGGGATGTTCTGTATGGCAAATGTGTTGCTAATAAAACACTGATTGGCCTGTGGCTAGGCAGGAAGTGTAAGCGGGACTAACAGAGAGAATAAAAAGAACAGGAAGGCAGAGGGAGGCTCGGCCAGCCGCCACCAGGACAAGCAGCTTATAAAGATGCCGGTAAGCCACAAGCCATGTGGCAAGGTATAGATTTATAGAAATGGATTGATATAAGATATAAGGACAGTTAGCAAGAAGCCTGCCACGGCCATACAGTTTGTAAGCAATGTAAGTCTCTGTGTTTACTTGGTTGGGTCTGAGCGGCTGTGGGACTGGCAGGTGAAAGAGATTTATCCTGACCGTGGGCCAGGCAGGAAAACTCTAGCTACACCCCTTGGCTTACCTGTCTCTGTTCTACATAGATTCTTTTATATTCTTCTTTTCACTCAAATATCTATCACCAAACACAGGCAAGACAGCATGAAAGGAAGCAGCACTGCTTTCATGCTAAGCCTCACAATTATCCGGAAGCTCCAATGAACATGAAGAAAATTTCCTCAAAGAGAAGAAATGCGATTTTTTTTGGGGGGGGTTTTTCGAGACAGGGTTTCTCTGTGTAGCTTTGTGCCTCTCCTGGAGCTCACTTGGAAGCCCAGGCTGGCCTCGAACTCACAGAGATCCACCTGGCTCTGCCTCCTGAGTGCTGGGATCAAAGGCGTGAGCCACCAACGCCCGGCGAAATGCGATTTTTAAAGAGGTGGTAGATGGTTTGGGATGACTTTGATTGAATGTGTTATATAAATTTTACTTAAATTCTTTTTAAAAATTGCTGGGGCAATGGAGGTCAAGGACAAATAACTGGAACTTGCAAGGTGATAGGTGCTTGTCCAGTGCAAGGAAGCACTATCCTGTGACCTATGCTGCTGTTCCTGGGATGAGACTGTCTTTGCTGTTTTTGTTACTGGAACTATTAAAGCAGTAAATATTTGATGAGATAATAAATGTAAAATGCTTTGGAAAATGTAAATGTTGGTGATGATAATGATGGCAGTAATGATGAGGACACAGGCTGAGAAGTTTGTTTGCACTGAAAAACTACACCGTAAAATTTTAAAGATGTTAATAGTGAAGAAAAGTGATACTCATAATTATCCTGTTGGGCACCTTTAATGCATCAAAGTACCATACTAAATATTTTATTTTACTTTGTCTAGTGGAATGTATGACTAACCTTGTTCATCAATAGGAGTATCCTCAGTCACAAACAAGGAGAGACGAACTCTAAAAATTTAAGTGCAGTAGTAAAACCTTAAGCATTTGGGTTCCCAATTCTAGATTCCTATACTGTTATATATATAATATATATATACACATATATATAATATATATACTATACTGTTATATATAATATATATACACATATATAATATATATATGTGTATATATAAGTATATTTGTTTTGTTTTTTGAGACAGGGTTTCTCTGTGTAGCTTTGCACCTTTCCTGGAACTCACTCTGTAGCCCAGGCTGGCCTCGAACTCACAGAGATCCACCTGCCTCTGCCTCCCAAGTGCTGGGATTAAAGATGTGCACCACCACTGCCTAGCCCTATCCTATATATTTAAATTGGAATGGTTGAATTACTTAGTTCCTCACATAAGAAGACTAGAGTGCCATTAGTTTATTATCAATTTCAGTTCCAAATCAAACATACCTAAACTGAACACAACTTAGTTGATGATATCACTTCAAATTTGGGATGCAACGTAACTATCATTCTTGCTCAGAGCCAATAAACAAGCAGTATAAGCCATTGAGTTATTAAGGTAAACTATCCTTTTCCATAGTCTGAAATAGGAGGAAGATGTCTCCGAATGGCTTAGTGTAATGGTGTTTGGTGGTAGACAACTCTAATGTGTTTGGTGGAGCATTGAGAAATGTCTTCTGAGATGTTGGGGGCCCTGGGTACCAGCTCTCTTCTTAAAGGTAGCTGACAGACCATCCTTTTACTGTTGATGTTTAAATGTTTGTCTTTGTGAGCAGTCAAGCTGGAAGTCCCTGGGTTGAGTTCAGATCTCTGAAGAATGTGGGAGTTGTGTGAATTTTTTTTCTTTTCATTTTAGCACAATCAGAGAGTGCTTCATTTGTATAATAAAAGAGCAATGCGAGAGGAAAATGGTCACAGTATTTCAAGGGCAGGCTCATTTCTGTCAGCCAGACTTATGTCAGGAATGAAGGCACTTACATGGTGACAACAGCCTCACTCCCGCCATGGCAGGCCTTGCCATTATCACCTTCAGACAAGACTTGGGGAACAAACTGGAAGGCAGTTGTGAGAGATTAAACAAATTGACTTGAATATTAAAGATTCAATTAGACACATCACTTTGACTTGTTTGCATAGCTGCTGAAATGTGCGCTCTATAAAGAGATTTCAGCTATTGAGTGCAAAGAGGGGAAGAATCTGTGTGCCCCCAATGCCTTTTCACAAGCATAGCTCTAGCATCAGACCATTTCTCTTAAAGGAGAAAGCTGTTCTTTATGTATAAATTCCCATCCTGATATGGCTCAGGGAGTGAATTCAGTTTTTATACTTTTATCTTGATTATTATGGAGCTTAGTTTCTCTAAAACTTTAAAACACCTGTCTGTCTGCATGACCTTAATGTGTGATGTATGTTTGCTTTTTGTCATTTTAAATATTTCATTACCCCTACTGAAAAGTAAACTCTGCAAGAGTAGGTGTGGTTGTTTATTTTTGTTTCATTTTCCTAGTGTAGTGCCAAGGATTTGAAATTAAAATGATGTCATCAAAAAGGAGTGAGTATGTTACTGAGTTTCCAAATAGAAATCAGAACTATGGTTGGGAACCTGGTTCCTTTAGCTTAAGGGAGCAATTGAAACTGGCAGCAAGATTCCCCTGTGTCTGATGGCATCCTTCAGCTCATTTTCCATTAGCAAACTAATGAGCAAACTGCTCATTGGTCCTTCAGGTTCCTGCTTTGCAGAGGCGAATGCCAGACATTCTGGAGGACACAGGAAGAAGCAACTGATGAACTTTGCTAATAGGCAAGACAAATCTTCAAATGCCCTGCTTCACAAAAAAAGTCTAGGCCTGTAGGCTGAAGATGGATGCCCCAACATTACAGAGGAACTTTGGGTGATTGTCCAGACAGCTAGATGTCTCTGTCACTTCTAGAATTCTGGAAGTTGCTTACAATGTACTTCCTGTTTACTTAGGTAATATTATATCCTTCTGGGGTCTTTGATGGAGTTTAAGACTGGATAGTTATAATTATGGTTTTCCTTAATCATGATAAAGTATAAATTAGATATGAAGCTTTAGACTCACAAAAATAGGATGGATGATAGAGTATTTTCTTTAATTTTACCAAATACAAATAGACTAGATATTGTAACTGTAGTTTTTGCTTGATAACTGTTTTGTTATAGATATGTTAAAGTTAGAACCTTCCTTTTTTATTAGACAGAAAAGGGAAGTGCTATGAGATGTCTTCTGTATGCTATGAATAAATATGTTACTCCCATTGGCTAATAAATAAAGCAGCTTTGGCCTATGGCAAGGCAGCTTAGAGGCACGTGGGAAATCCAAGCAGAGATACAGAGAGAAAGAGGGTGGAGTTGGGGAAGACACCAGCCTACCATCCAATAAGCAACATATAATGGGACACAGGTAAAGCCACAGAACATGTAGTGATACATAGATTAATAGAAATGGGTAAGTTATAAGAGCTAGTTAGCAAGAAGTTTGAGCCATAGACCATACAGTTTTTAATTAATATTAAGCCTCTGAGTGATTATTTTATAATCGACTGTGGGACCAGAGGTGGGAGGGATTTGTCTGGACTTCAGGCTAGGTGGGACTGGAGAAACTTCTGGCTACAGCTCATTTATATTCTTTTGTGAAAGTCATGACTAGATCAGCACTTACCGACAAAGAATGATTAAATTAGAGGGAAGCTTGGATCTTGTAGTTCAGACCTTGATATTTAATAAGCTTGAGAATGAAATATTTCCCAAACAGTGCATCTGAATTTTCTAGACATGGAACTGTGAAACATATATCCAATCTTGACTAAATCATAACATCTCATACCCTCAAAACCATTATATACTTCTAACTTCTTCATCTCTACAAGTTCCAAATACCCGAATTTACCTAGAAAAGAAATGTTTTATGGTGCACAAGTACTTGCCTTGAAATATAAGGACCTCAGTTGAACCCTTTAAAGCACACATTAAAAAGGCAGGCCTGAAAGTGCACATTTATAATGCAGGACTATGGAGGAAGAGACAGGTGGATCCCTGAGGCTCACTGGCTAGCCAGCCTGGCCTACTTGTCAGTATCAAGGCCAGTAAAGGACCTTGTCCCATATTAGAAAGTGGATGATGGGCTGAATAATATTATTCACAGTACAGTTGTGGCACCCATATGTACCTGCACTACGTTTACACACACATACACGCACACACACACACATACACACACACACACATGCACACGCGCGCGCACACACACACACACACACACACACACACACAGCTTTAATACAAAGCTCCAAAAGCTAGCTGCTCTAGCCTTGAAAGATGTAGTCACTGCCAAGTAAATTCTTTTTCTTTTATTATAATTATTACAGTTTCCAAAATTATTTAATATATGGCTAGTATGATGGATCTGGCATCCATTAAACACAAGTATACAAAGTATTGAACTAGTGTTGATGTCTACTAGATATATAGACTTGCAATGATTGTATGTCTACTGAGCATAGGTAGACATTTTTGATCATGATTCCCTAACAACACATCATAACAAAATTCATCCATCTCTCAGTACATAAGGGTATTGGCCCAGGATCCTGTAGATGTCAAATCTACAGATGTACAAGTTCCTGATACAAAATAATGTATTTGAATATAACATATATATATATACATATATATATATACTTCTTTATGCTTTATATAGTAATAGATTACTTATAATGCCTAAGACTTAGAGATGGGTTTACTTTGTTAGGAGGAAAATGATTGGGAAGCAAATATTCTTCTCCCCAGAAAGGTGCATTATGGTGGGAGAAATATGATAGTACTCAAAATACACACACTCTCTCTCCTCAGTGTTTACATGGTTAACGGGTGTGTATGTATTGTGGGAGGAGGGGGTCTAATAGCCTTTTTGCAGGTTAGACAGTCTTCTTTTGTTTTTATGATCTCAGTTCTTCCAGCATATTTGTCACCAAAGGAAGAACATTCCAGAAAGACTATTTCTCAACCTAGAAGTTTAATATTCATGTAATTAAGTAATGGTTTATAACTTGGAAAAATGCCAAAGTGAGAAGAATATAAACGAGCAAAGTCAAAATTTCATAGTAAACTGACCCAAGTTTGAATGACAGAATCACAGACCATTTTCCCCAAGGTGTTTGGAGCAAGATGTTTGACCTCTGACACCTGGGATTTAAAGATGTTTGGAAAACATCGAGGATACTAGTCACCTAGGAAGGTTGGTATAAATTTTAATCCTAGTTATTTGGGGTGGAATAGCTCATTCAATCCGTGCATTTTATATAAAGTGGGCTTTATTTTCAGATGACAATGTTTTGGGCCCCTATTTTAAAAATTTGGCTTTCTTTACTTAGTCTCTAAGTATCTCTGGAAGCCTATATTATTACTGTCAGCTTCTACCTTCACAGAAACTGTATATAGAAAAACACTAGAGTCTAGTAAAATTATAACCTCTTTCCAAAGAGTTCCATAATGACCTGGGATGTGTACAAAATGATTTATACTACTGAGTCTCTATGGAAGCACACCACATTTCAGAAGATATTTTTACAATTTTTAAGGAAGAGACATAAGTTGTGAATCCCAAAGCAGCAACATACAGTGATTGGGAGTCGATGCTATGGGTTTGCAGCAACTGTAAATTGTGTTTTAGGAATCCCCGTGGAGCAAGTAGGAAACAAAGAGGAAAAGTTAATGCTAAAAATAGGGGAAAAATAAAATAAAAAGGCAGGTATTATGTGCCCACTGCCATGTCTAGCACTTAGAGAATGAACAAAAATTATTGTGGATATGAAAAAGTAAAAAAAGAAAGCCATTTTAGTAAATGACAGTATAAATTATGTATAAAATTAATTTAGTAATAGACATTGAAATATGACTGTGGAAGGATTTAAATTATTCCCAATCAAACATTAGGTCACCTTCTGGTTAGGGAAAGAAATTTGATCTTATTTAGGTGATTGAAAATAATTCCAAACTGATAATTATTTCACCTAGAGATTATATTCTAAGGTATGTAAAGACATGTGATGTAATAGATGGTAGAATATTAATTGTCTATTAATGTTCTTTCTATTCACTAATTTGAGTTAGTGAGGCTGCATGACGGGTGAGGCAAGATGCAAATGCAACTTAATGCATTCTTTATTTTCATTATTTAAAGTTTTCGTAAAAGCATTTTACCATATTCATGACCATTTCTTTAAAAGAAAAAAAAAAAGAGCAAGAGGACCCAACATGCTCAAGTAGTTCGATTTGTGAGTAGAATTTCTGTTTTGCAAGTTAATAATATAGTCTTCCTTTCACCACTTGCTCTTGAAAGAATTCTGTGTCCCATTTGGTGAACTTAATTATCCCCTCTGGTGTTTTCCACATTCCATACTAAATATTAAGGCATGATGTTATATCATTGAATGGAACTACTAGGCCATAAAAAAATACTGTAAGCCTTTCAGAATTGAAATTTCCCAAAGAAAGAGACTTTAATAATAAAAGCATAAAGCTGAAGACATTTGGTATTAAGCTGGGGGCAAGAAATGGAAGGGTGCCTCCTGGATTTTCTGTTTCCTAGTGAGATTTATGCAGCATCACTCTGCGTAGGTAAACTTTCTTTAACAACTCAGCCATTTGATTGTCTAGGAAAAGATTATAATCCATAATTAGAATGTTGAGATATTAATTCTTTTAACTTTATAATTAAATTACATTAACTCAATTAAAAACACGGAAGGGTGGTTATATAGCTATAACATCACTGATCATATCTATAAATAATTGTACATGCAGACATACAATGAAATGCATAGTTGTGATATAAGAGCTTGAGTGCCATCAAGTCAGGTCTTCCACAAATACCAAGGACAATGAAGTTGTAAATTTTCATTTAATAGTAGAGAATTCTGTGGCCCAGGGATTTTTTTAAAATTAAGAAAAATGGAAATATTACCATTTTCACCTCTTTAGACTCTGATTAGAAACAGACATGATCTTGTTACCACTACGTCTCTGAAAAGCAAAAAGGAAGCAGAAAAGAGAGAAACATAGGGGTGGAGCAATTTGGGGGAAGCTCACATGTTACAGGGCCTTCTGAAGTTGTGGCAGGTGTTGTGGAAATGTCTCTATGTTTCGTTCTTATACAAAGTTTAATAATTCACTCATGTGACTGGCAATCACTTAGCATTATGGTTGGGGCAGGAAATAGAAGTGTGGCTTCCTAAGCCTGAAGTGAGTGATTTAATTGGATTCTCTCTAAAGGAACAAAACAGATATAATGAATATATATTCATAGAAGCCACAGTTCTATTTCCTGCCCCCACCATATATGTGTACACACATACACACACACACACACACACACACACACACACACACACACACACACACAATTAGATCAGCTTACAGGCTGTGGTCTGGCTAGTCCAACAATGGCTATCTGTCAAAAGAAAGGCCAAGAATCCAGTGGTTTTTCAGTCCATAAGGTGAGATATCTGAGCTGGTACTCAGTTTACATGGGAATCCTGAATAAGTAGGCTCTAACACAGGTAAAAGAATACCTCAGCGGCAGGATAGATGGACTTGACTTGCTAATGAAAGTGAGGGCAAGTAGGCACTAGGCAAAAGCTTCCTTATTACATGTACTTTTATGTGGGCTGCCACCAGACTAAGTGGTCCAAATTTAGAGTGGGTTTTCTCACCTCATATGATCCAAGAAAATCCCTCACAGCCATGTCCATCTGCTTGGGTTTATTTGACTCTAGGTGCATTCACCCTGACAACCAAGATTAGTCATCACGCCCTCACTATTGATTAACTAAATACAAATAAGAATGGATGCTATTGCTTTATTCTTAGTCTTAAATGTTTGTCTTTTGACAATATGTCAACTTCATGCCTATGTCATTTTGCATAAATATTTTGCAAAAAATAATAAAGAATGACCAAGCAAAATACACATTCTCAATTAGTCAAATTAGAGACTAGACTAGTACTTTGGTAGATTAGCATGAAGATTCAAATGAGCACATAGAACTTTATTGCTCCATGTACATACACCCCTATTCAACTGACACCTTGCCGTAGGAGGGTCTGTAACAATCATTAATTACATTTGGATCTTTCCTGGTATGGATTCTCACAGGGCTTTGGTATGATGAAGACCACTTAGGGTACAAATTTAAGATGCCATCCATTCTCAAGGTTGTGTAAGCGTAGAGCCATTGCATGTATGAACTTGAGAGTGGATGTATCCTTGGTTTTTGTACCCCTATTGTCTCACTTGGCTCATTTTAACTTTTCCCTGAGTGATGGAATCAAACTATTTCACTGTTTATCATAATTTTTATTTTGACAAGTTGTGTAAAGACTATTGTAGACTGAAAGGAAAACAACTTGATCTGTCAGTCACTTGGTTATTTCTTCTTCCTGTGACCTAGCAGTGCATTTTCAAAGCTAGCAAGGTTGAGAAACCCTGTCTTGAAAAAAAATCAAAGCTAGCAAGGCATTGACTATTAGAAGCCGCTGGGCTGCTTTATTGGGTTACAGGTTAAGTGATGACTCCAAAAGCCGAGGTACTTGTTTTCATCTAAGCTGATCTATAGCAAGAATAGACATCCTAAAAGAACAGAGTCAGGGTGTATTGGCATTAGAAAGCTGGAAATGGCATGCTGTGACCCTCTATATCATGGGAAGGAGTTCAGCTGGGAGGAAATGGAATAGTTTAAGCATAAGAATTTTGATTATAGTATAAGCTTAACTCTATTGATATTTCACCTCAACAAGTTAGGAGAATAATTTTACCTGTAAACATCAGTATCATTAATTTAAAAATAGGGGCAATAGGAACTAGAGAGATTGCTCAATGGTTAAGAGCACTTGCTGCACTTCCAGAGGATCAGAATTCAGTCCCCAGAACCCACATCAGAAAGCTCAGAAATGCCTATACCTCCAGCTCCAACTAATCCAACATTCTATTCTAGCCTCCAAGGATAGAGAGAGAGAGAGAGAGACAGAGAGAGAGAGAGAGAGAGACAGAGACAAAGAGAGAGAGACAGAGAGAGAGAGACAGAGAGAGAGAGACAGAGAGAGACAGAGAGACAGAGAGAGACAGAGAGAGAGAAAGAGAGAGAGAGAAAGAGAGAAAGAGAGAGAGAGAGAGAGACAGAGAGAGACAGAGAGAGAGAAAGAGAGAGAGAAAGAGAGACAGAGAGAGAGAGAACAGTGGAGGCAATAATCTTCACAGCTATTTGATACAGAGTAAGAGAGACAGTGCTTTAAAAGTATGCTTGCTACAGTCCCTCGGTGCAGTGAAAGCATCCCAGAGCAGTTCGACAACTCTCTTTTATGTGTCAAATTTGTGCTAGAATTAAATAGAAAACAGTGTTCCATCAGGAGTTCACCAATCCAGGAAGAGAGAGTTGGAATTGGGAACAGAGAAAAAGAAATGGAATTGAAAATTTGTTTTGGAGGTAACACCTAGAGAATTTGGTAATGGATTGGTGGAAGAAGCATCAATGATAGTTCTCTATATTCTTGCATCAGCAATGATGAATGGTAGTACTAATTAACAGAGAACATGAGAAGGAAATCTTTAGTGTGAGGGAGAATGGGTCCTGTTTTAGATCTACTGTGAAGACATTAGACCTGGATTTTACTTACTCTACATGAGTCACTTGCCAGCTCTAGCCTATATTGTCTACGTTTTGTTCTTGAATCGACGTTCTCCTTCATCTACAGAAAGTAAACATTTTGTTGTCATTGTTGTTGAAAACATTGGTTTATAGTAACTTGCCATGACATGGTACAAATGAAATAATCAAGCAATTGATTGTGGAGAGCCTGTAACAAATGTACAGGGATATAGCTAAGTATTAACAGGATCTAGTTTAATCTGCTTTTCACCATAATTGATTGAGTGACTTCAAGAGTCTACATTGCTAGGAGATACAAGCTCACAGCAAACATTCTGTTCCTCTGACTTTTACAATCTTTCTGGTCCCTCTTGAGCTTTAGGTGCAGGAATTATAATGTAGATGTTATCAGGTGGGAGAGAGCAATACATAATCTCTGTAATGGTCCCCATCTATTAGAAAAAGAAGTTTCATTGATGAATGGTGAGAACTATATTTAGCTATGGGTATAAGGACAGATACTTGGAAAGTAGTTAGGAATTTTGTTGGTTTAGTAAGATGGTGGTTGTAGGTTCCCCTCCAAGATGACTTTACTAGCCCTAGGGAGTTGTAATGCAAGAAATCCATAGAGCCTGCTTAAAGGGCAAAGAAATTTATTAGGGGCGAAAAACTCACTGTACCAAACAAAATTGTCGCAGGTTCTGGAATGCTGGGGCAAAGTCTCACTCTGTTCCAGCCCTCTGAGTCAGTCTCTTATCCAAGGAGCAAAGAGGAGAGTTCCTATGTGCATCTCAGGTCTTAAGGGTAGCCAAGAGGCCACACCCCAGGGGCATGTACTTCAACATCATAGGCAGGTAGAGCAGTTACCTGCTGCATCTCTAGGGATGGTGCTTCAAGGCCATAGACAGAACAGCTAACCACTACAGAGCCGAGTTAGGTTTTTAGCGCCAGACATGGTTTTCCTCCTGTTGTCCAATTAAAGAGAAGTGTTATTGGTAACCACCAAGATGTGTGTACCAGTGCTACACCCTGAGGGTTATCATGCCATACTGGTTATCACTGTACTTCAGAGGCATCATAGCTTGGTAGGACTAGTGGTTGCTTCCCCCATTGGAATTTCACATATCACCTTCTGGTTCCATGAAAACTATCCTCCCCGGGAGGAGACTATCATGTCAGACCCAGCTCAGTACCTCTGGGACTTGTGTGAGAAGTGTGTTATGTCTTCAGTAATAGGGCCTTACTTCAAACCTCTGAGAGGTAGCCAATGCCAGAAGTAATAACCTATAATGTTTTGAGAGTCCCTGAGCCAACCCTGAACAACAACTAAAAGAGATATTCTTTTGATTGGTATTAGAGTTTTTGTTGATAGTCTATGGCTCTTAGAGGGATCATTATCAGATCAGATGGGAAAATATATTTAACTATGTGTGCATATGTACATACATACATAAACATATTATATGTAATTTTAGGTGGATAGATAATAATATGAATCCTAGGATAGGCACACAGGATGGCCAGCAGATATGAATTTTCTTTTAAAAAATGTATTCTTCTCTCATACATTACATCCTGACTGCAGTTTTCCCTCCCTCCATTCCTCATAGGCACCCCCCCACCTCCCTTTTCCCATATCCACTCCTCCTTTTCCCCTCAAGAAAAAGGGCAGGCTTCCCGGTGAAATATCTACTGAACATGGCCTAACAAGATACAATAAGACTGGGCACAAATCCTTATATCAAGGCTCCACAAGGGAACCCAATAGAAGGAAAAGGGTCCCAAGCACAGATAAAAAAGTCAGAAACATATCCCCACCCCCACTGTTGGGAGTTTCACAAGAACACCAAGCTAAACAACCATAAGTTATATGCAGAGGATCTAGCTCAGACCCATACATGTTCTGTGTTTGTTGACTCAGTCTGTGTGAGCCCCTATGAGCCCTGCTTAGTTGATTCTGTGAGATGTGTTCTTGTAGTGTTCTCCATTCCTCTGGCTCCTACAATCCCTCCTCCTCTTCTCCAAGATCCCCCTGACTTTGCCTAGTGTTTGGCTGTAGGTCTCTTCATCTACTCCCATCAGCTGCTGGACGAGGCTCCTCTGATGACAATTGTGAGGTACATGCTCACATAGCTCAATTCTTCCTATGTAAGCAATTTTTTTTTAAATAAAGACTTTGTATTGCTCTTCCTGCCCTGGAGGAAAAACCAGAAAAATACTACAGGAAAAACAGTTCCTTCTTATACACTATTTTTGACTTTGTGTAAAAGACATTTTTAAGTAAGAATTACAACTGTGGTATTTTATGGACAATTTTCTAACTCTGCTGGAAAGCACTGGGTCTAGGATGAAGTTTAGAGGAGTTACAGCAAATCTCCCATCTAGTGAACATGTCTCAACCTAAGGGAATGAAGGGACTCAGCCAGTACTCAACTTCCTCTGCTTACTAACCTAGGAGTTTCCTGGGAGATTTGCTTTGCCTTGTCTTTTCTGGAATTATAAGAACATCTTGGGAACCCTATTGGTAAGTTTCATGCAAAATGGGAAGGCAGTTCTAATTTTATTTGGCCAAGTTCTGAGTGAGTTTTAATATGTTGATATTTTCTAATAACAGATTTGTACTTAAATATTTATATATAGATGATTATTTAAATGATTTCCTTATAGATATGTATATCCCATTGAAATTCATACATGACACCTGGATATGTGCTCATTCAACATATATTTGTGGACATTCTATCACTCCAAATGCAATGACAATGAAGTCACTTATCTTGATTCATCAAATGAACTTCTACACTGAATGTTTATGAAATGATTGTCTTATAGAAACTCAGTATTGACTGTCTGGGAATTCAGAAGGCTTTTAGCTCGTTACTCTCATCTCCTCTGCAACATTCCCCATTTCTCTTCCTATAGACTCTCTTTAAATATTTTTAAGTAAACTTTTTTAATTTCAAATAGCTGAAGTTGTATGACATTTTCAGTTTTCAATCAGAAGGAAACTGTAAGAAATAAAGTAGAAAGGGCTATTGTATATTTTCTCAAATTGCATTATTGTGTAAAGTCTTGTTTTCTCCATCTACAGAGATTGAAAAGTTGTTGGGTATAGTAGTCTGGGTTGGCATCCATGGTTTCTTAGTATCTGCATAACGTCTGTCCAGGACCTTCTGTCTTTTAGAGCTTCCATTGAGAAGTCAGGTGTTATTCTTATGGGTCTGCCCTTATATGTTACTTGACCTTTTTACTTTGCTGTTCTTAAAATTCTTTCTTTATTCTGTATGTTTAGTGTTTTGACTATTATGTGACAAGGGGACTTTTTTGGTGAGCACAATATTTTTATCACCCAAGACTTAGCATGTTCTGCCAGCTTAAAGGTTTCTCATGTTACTGCAACTCATTCTCTGAAACTCAACCTCTTCTTAGGTCTTCTATAACTGCTAATCTGTTCTCCATTTATGAGGAGTTTTAAAGAATGTTATATCAATGCAGGCAATTATTTATTTAGAGTTGTCTTTCCCCAACATCACATGATTCTATAGATGTTCATCCAGTTTAACATGTACACCAGTAGATTATTTTTCTTTTTTAAATTAATTTTTATGCAATATATTTTGATCATGTTTTCCCCTCCAGTAACTTCTCCAAGATCCTTCCTACCTCCCTATCCACTCACCTTCATGTTTCACTCTCCCTCCAAACAAAATCAAAACAACAAACAAAAAACAAAACACAAATAAGATAAAAATAACAAAATAAAACAAAATGAAGCAAAAATCCCATGCCCATTTGAAATGGGTTTAAATTTTTTTATTGCTGAAGATATTTCATTATCTGGAGATATCTGTTGAATCATTGACCTACTAACAGTTTTGTTAAAGGATATGTGTGCTTTTTTCAAATAAAGCCTTCATAAACATTGTGTATAGGCTTTTAATAAAGGGAACGTAAGTTCTCATTTCTCTGGATTAAATCCCAGCAACTCACTTGTTTGGTCCTATGGTAGTTGAGTACTTAGTACTTTTTTAAATTGCTAAATGGTTCTCCAGAATTGCTGTCCTACTTCATGTTCCCACAAGAAATGTACTAGCCTTGAAAGCAGAGGCTGACTGCAGCATTTTGGAGAGTTTAGTCAGAAGAATCACAGGATCAAGGCCTGCTTGGCCTATGGAGCAAATGCAAGGTCAGGCGAGGCAATTTTGTTAGGTTATCTCAGAACAAAGTGAATAAAAAGAACAGGATGGGTAGCTCAGTGGCAGAGCTCTTGTCTGTTGTATGGTCTTCCCAGTGAACATAAGCATTTGCACCCACCTGTTGTATCACATTCTTGTCATCACTAGTTATTGCTAATATTATTATTATACTTTTCTCACAACCCATCATGGCCTTGAACTTCTTACACAGTGAAAAACAACCCTGAACTTCTAATTCTGCCTCCCGCTCCTAAGATTGTGGGCATGCACCACCATACTAGGTATTATGTGGTATTGGGAATCAAACCTAGGGCCTTTTTCAACTGAGCTGCATCTCCAGTTTTATTAACACATTCCATGTTAGACTTTTTGATAAATGTGTAGTGTGTGCATTGTACTTTACATTTTCCTTTCACAATACTTAGTGATGCTATATGTACTTTCAAGGGATTACCCATGCACTTTCTGATGAAAAGACCCTCTGTATCTTTATTATGTTTTGATTGGGATCTTTGCTTTTGGTGCTGTTGTCTGAGAGAATTTTTATATATTCTAGATATTAGCCCTTTTCTAGATAATGTGTTTTGCTAATATTTTCTTCTATTTGGATAGTTAGTTTTATCTTTTGAATTGCCTTTTATGTGTGTTGAATTTGAAAGTCTAATTTATTGTTTTTTTTAAATCGATTGTACTTAGAGTATCAATCATAAGAACTTTACACCTAGTCTTAGATCCTGAAGTTGTAAATATTTTTTTCTTATTAAAAAAAAGTTTGTATAATTTTGTTTTACAATTAAATCTATGAAACAATTTTAGTGTTTATTGTGTTTAAAACTAAGGCTGAATTGTTCTTCTTTGCCTAAGGATTTCCAATTACTGCAACTTTCTTCCAGTGAAATATTTTTGCAAATTTGTCAAGAGCCACTTGAGCATATTTTGGGTCTATTTCTGATACCTGCTTTGTTTCATTGACCTATATGTCTATTGGTCTGATAATACCACACAGCCTTAATTACTGCAGTTATATAATAAACTTTGGAATAAGGTAGGACAGTTTATGGTGATAATTCCTCTTTTTCAGAGTGCTTACAGCCAATCTCTTTCTTTTGCATCACATATAAATTTTAGAATGATCTTTCCTATTTTAACAAAGCATGACTGGTATTTTGAGGAGACTTGCATCAAATCTGTGTATAAGTTTGGGAAAAATAGGCAAGTTTACATTCTTTTGACTCTACCAGTATGAAAAGACGGTCTATCATTCTATGAATGCACATTTTTGATTGAATAATTTTCTGCATAAGAATTGTTAAATGTTTTATTTAATTTGTACCTAGGAATTGGATTTTTAAGCAATTATAAATGATATATTTTCTCTAAAAGATGCCATTGCACTTATTGCTAGTGTATCGGTCTGTACCTTATTTTTTTTCCATTTCTTCTCTGGTCTATGATTAGAACTTCCAGGGAACATGATATTGTCCTTGTGTTTAGAAGGAAAGCACCAACACTGAAGACAGCTTATGTTGGAGAGGATGTGGAACAAGGAAAACACTCCTCCACTGTTGGTGGGAATCTAAACTTGTACAGCCACTTTGGAAATTACTATGGCAGTTTCTCAAAAAATTGGGAATCAATCTTTTTCAAGACCCAGCTATACCACTCTTGGGCATATACCCAAGGAATGCTCAATCATACCACAAGGACGCATGTTCAACTATGTTCATAGCAGCATTATTTGTAATAGCCAGAACCTGGAAACAACCTAGATGCCCTTCAACTGAAGAATGGATAATGAAAATGTGGTACACATACACAATGGAGTACTACTCAGCAGAGAAAGACAATGACATCATGAGGTTTGCGGGCAAATGGATGGAACTAGAAAATATCATCCTAAGTGAGATAACCCAGACTCAGAAGGACAAACATGGTATGTACTTACTCATAAGTGGATACTAGATGTAAAGCAAAGGATAACCAGACTGCAACCCACAGCTCCAAGGAGGCTAGCTAGTAAGGAGGACACTAGGAAGGACACATGGATTGCCCAGTGATGGAGAAATGGATGAGATCTACATGAGCAAACTGGGGGTGAGGGGGGTTAATGGAGGGCAAAGGATAGGGGATGAGAGCTTAGGGGAGTGGGAGGTTCGAACGGGAATGGGAACAGAGTGGGAGAGCAAGGAAAGAGATACCATGATAAATGAAGACACCATGGGAATAGGGAGAAACAGAGTGCTAAGGAGGTTCTCAGGAATCCATAAGAATGATTCCACCATAGACTACTGGCAATAATTGAGAGGGTTCCTGAGCTGGCATACTCTGGTGATCAGATGGCTGAATACCCTAACTGTCATCATAGAACCCTCATCTAGTGACTGATGGAAGCAAATGCAGAGATCCAGGAGTACAATCGTTGAGAGAGAGGAGGGATTCTATGAGCAAGGGATATCGAGACCATGACTGGAAAAACTACAGAGACAACTAGCCAAACTAGTGGAAATGAATGAACTGTGGACCAATAGCTGAGGAGCCTTGATGGTACTGGACTAGGCCCTCTGGATAAGCAAGACGGTTGTTTAGCTTGAACTGTATAGGGGACCCCCAGGCAGTGGGATCAGGACCTGTCCATAGTGCATGAGCTGGCTTTTTTGGAACCTAGTGCCTATGCAGAGACACTTTGCTCAGCCTTGGTGCAGGGAGGAGGGGACTGGACTTGCCTCAACTGAATGCACCAGGCTCTGCTGACTCCCCATGGGAGACCTTGCTTTAGAGGAGTTGGGAATGGGGGGTGGGTTGGGAGGAAAGGCTAGGAGACGAGAGGAGGGAGGACAAGGGAATCTGTGGTTGGTATGTAAAATGAATAGAAAATCTCTTAGTAAAAAAAGAAGAAGAAGAAGAAGAAGAAGAAGAAGAAGAAGAAGAAGAAGAA
>CABHPQ010153896.1:24834-38114 GCA_902168405.1 Peromyscus aztecus
GGCCTCGGACCCTACAGCCAAACTGGCCTTCTCTGTGGTACTAAAACTGGCTGCTCTCTCCCACCATTCACAAGCACTGCAGAGCCTCCCTTCTCCTGAAGCCTTCAGTAGAGGCTCCAACACACTGACTTCTGTCACCTGTAGAGTCCCTTTCCTGTTCCCTGGATGATGAACTCCTCAAAAGAGCAGGGTCTGCTTCTAAGTCATGTTTGTGTCCCACATGACAGTGTGAGCCAGGGCTGGCTCTCAAAAAGGAAGACACAGCAAACACCTCGTTTTCCTGGTCAGAAGAGGGAATCCTGCAGAGTAGTGTAGTAAGTAGTTTCTCACTTACGGTTCGAATGTTGATTCCATTCCCTGTAGACCATGGGGAGCAGTGTCCTGAACTCTGCCCCCGGAGGAAAGTCCTTCAGACCCCTAGTGTCACTTCATGGCAGCGGCGTCATCTTAGAATCCTCCTAGTTCTGCTTCCTCAGCACTTTCTCTCACTTCCTTCTCTGTTTCAGCTGTTGTACTTCCTTTCCGGTCTCTTTTCTTCCTTCTCCTGTCCTCCCGCAGAGATTCAGAGCCCCGTATCCCGTGGACTCACCTCATCCAGGAGATGAACCTCCTAACGTGACTTTCCTCTTGGGTGCACGCTTCTGCCCTAAGTCACATCACAAAAGCCCCTCCCCTGTAGTACTTGATCCCCCTCTCCCACTCCTGGGAGGGACTAAGACAGGAATAGGGAGGAAAGAAGAAGAAAGAGGGAACGCACAGGTGAGAGACCCGTAAGTGGCCCCATTGGATCTACCCAGTATTAGTCCTGACTGAGCAGTGATGTGTTCTTTGGTTCTATAGGCAAGGCAGGTTTCGAGCCTTGGGCCTGAGAAGCAGCTGTGCCAATAAGTATGAAGTTGGTTTGTGTTTCCTAGCTTCTGCCTTGAACGGCTCAGCTGTTGGCTATGTAAGGACTTCATCCATGTGCCTGTTAATCTGAAAGGAGAAATTGTTGGCCCAAACTACAAAGACACCAAATGTTCAGATTTGAGAGAAATATAAACATGTCATGAGGAAGAGTGATAAATCTAGTATCAGCAAGCCAAAGGCAAGAGAGGACCAGCGATCCACAAGTCAACCCCCTTACTGCCTCTCCCACACCCTGCTGCCAGATGTGTGCTGACTTCAGACTTCCAGGGGTAGGCCAGCAAGTACCTTGTGTCAGCTCCTTGAGATTTTTGTTTGTTTGTTTGTTTGTTTGTTTTGTTTTTCGAGACAGGGTTTCTCTGTGTAGCTTTGGCACCTGACCTGAAACTCGCTCTGTAGCCCAGGCTGGCCTCGAACTCACAGAGATCCGCCTGCCTCTGCCTCCCGAGTGCTGGGATTATAGGCGTAAGCCACCATGGCCGGGATCGCTCCTTGAGATTTTAAGGAAAAGGAGATATCTGGACCCAGACTAATGATGCTCCTAGCTACAACACTACAGGACTGCCTGGGAAAAGACAGGGTTTTTGTGTCCCAGGGCTGGCACCTCTGGAGGAAAAAAGTCCTGTCGGACCTCAAAATGGTACATTTTAAGAAAATCTGTAAAGGCGGGAGTCATAGGAAGTCAGGACACTGGAGGAGGATATTCCTATGGAAAAGAGATGCACAGTCCTGCTGCACCACAAGGTGAAAATAGTTCCATTTAAATTTCATTCTTCTAGTGCATCCTCCATGTGATGCATCACTGTATGGGTTTCCCATCACTGTGACCAAACACATGCCAAAGTCCACTCAAGGGAGTTTTCGTTTGGGTTCAGTTTGAAGAGATGTAGTCCATCTTGATGAGGAAGGTGACTTTCTGATGGCAGGAATGTCTTTGGGACTCCTCATCTCCTCACATCTCCTGCAAAACAGAAAGTAGAGCCGCTCAGGTTGGAACCAGGAAACCAGGCCCAGGCTCTAGCCCATCAGCCTGTTCCCAGTTGCCTCCTCCTGCCGGCCAGACCTCCTGAAGGTATCACAACTTCCCAAAACAGTGCTACCAGCTAGGGAGCAAGTGTTCAGAGCCAGGAGGCCAGTGCAGGGCAGGGGCTGCAGACCTGAGTCCTCCCTTTTGTCAGATGCTGAGACCGGGGTCAAGGGTCCTTGTCTCTCCTGCCTTTCCACTCCTCACACCAGCACGCACCCCTGCACACAGAAGGGACGCACCCCTGCATTTCCCTCCATCCTTACCCCACACTGGCTAGTGACTATTTCTTAAGCATCACAGCATTTCTCTTCATAATTTGCATCCCAAATGTTCACACACACACATACACACCTGTTTCTCCAGAAAGAGACCCAGACTGCTGCACGCTCCCTAACTCCCCCTTTCCTATGGAAGCCCTTCACTGCTTAGCCCAGGAGATTGACTTGAGACATCAGCACAAGGATGTGACTTGAGACTTTGGAACATTTGATCAGCAGGTTTACACATATGCTCTACCTGGACATTTATGATGTGTTGAGTAGACTGTCTTAACCACTGAGAAGGAAGGTGCCTCTAGGAAAGAACCACCCTGACATCTAGGCCAAACTAGATCAAAGGATGGCACCCCAGCCATGGCAGACAGAGTTTGTCTCTGTGTGTGAAACACTGGTCCACTTCCTCAATAGCACAAAGCTGAGACTCCAGCAAACAGCTGAGAACCACTTGCCCTTCCTGATTGAGGCCAGGCTCTAGAATGTGACTGGCTCTGGGGTTTTCATCTTGATTATTTTCCATCAAAATGATAATACAGTGTGTTAAAGGTATTCCACAACTTCCACAGCCTGATTTATCATCCCTGGCTCAGTTCCTAGAACTGGGTCCAGACTCCGACCAGACGGAGCTAATCAGCTCACCACGTAGGGAAGCCTGTGCTGCCTGGAGGAGAAAGCGATGCCCCACACGACTGGAAAGGTCGTTATGCAAATCCAAACAAATTCATTTGGGGCTCTCATCACATGTAATAATTTTTTTCTATAACTAGAATTCCGTTCCTGGTGTGGATTTTTATCATCTTTATTAGATTACTTCCTCAGAGCTGAAATCACAATTTATTGTTTGCGTTAGATCCAGGGGTAAAGCTGTCACTGCTACTAAATTTTTATTGGACTTGCTCAGTCTTTTCCAAATTTTACAACTTGATCATCGCCAGAGAAGAGAGGCTGTGAGCTTGTTGTTACAGACGGGTGTTATAATTAACACCCTGATGTTCTTCACCCATGACATTTGCCCTGCGCATGCAGCCAGTATATATGAATTTATATAGTTTACATATATTTAGGTTATACATTCTGACAAAATATATAACCTAAGTATATGTAAACTATATATGTTCTGTTCTGACAAAAGCACATGATCGTGGAGGTTTGCATATAAAACCTAAATAGAAAAAGTATGGGTGGGGCTGGAGAGAGATGGCTCAGAGGTTAAGAGCACTGGCTGCTCTTCCAGAGGTCCTGAGTTCAATTCCCAGCAACCACATGGTGGCTCACAAAAAAATATGGGTAGGAGCTGGAGAAATGACTCAGCAATTAAGACCATGGCTGCTCTTCCAGAGAACCTGGGTTCAATTCCCAGACCTACATAGTGGCTCACAACAGGCTATAACTCCAGTTCCAGGAGATCCCCTGCCCTCTTCTGCCCTCCACAGGCCCCAGGTATACAAGTGGTTCGTGGACATACATGCAAGCAAAACACTAATAAACAAAATTTTTAAATATATTATTTTTAAGTAAGGGTAGCTGAATTACAAAGGAAGGCCACCTCAGACCACAAACTAATTTTTGTCAAAACTAAATGAAAAGCAGACGTATGTTAAGGTAGAAGAAATAACTAAAATATAAAGTGAACTAGAATTTGAAGACTTTAAGAAATTAGCTTGTAACTGCACATGGGCTGTATCTGTATTATTAAGAGCCAGAGACTGAGAGTCCAGACGCGAAGCCCATTCTTATCTTTGGCATTGTCCCTTACTAGCCATAATTTAGTTTCCTCACCTCCGATTCCTAGTATTAAACCAAACATAGCATGAGACATACCCCATAAGACTTTCTATCAGTCAGATGACAAATTGCACACAAAGTACTCAATTATTATTGAGGCCATTTTTTATTACTGAAGAATTTTTAAGCTCTGGTAATAAGACAACTACGATGTAAACCACCTGCCTTTCGGCTTAATTGAAACCAGTCAGAAGGAAATGATGATTTCTAAATAGAAAAGGCATTCATTGTTTCTTAACATATAAAAAGTTTTTCCAAAAACCCTAAGAACCAAGCTAAGGAACTGGATCCATGGGTAAAGTGTTTGCTGCACAAGCAGGAAAACTTGGGTTCGGATCCCCAGCAGCACCCTTATAAAGCAACCAGGTATGATGGTGCACATCTGTAACACCAGCACTCAGATGCTGGTAGATGCGGGCAGATCCCAGGGCTCACTGACTGGCCAGTCTAGCTAAAACTGCTAGCTGCAGGTTCAGTGAGAGAACTTATCCCAAAAATTAATGTCAAGAGTGACAGAGGAAGACACATGACAACCTGGGGCCTCCATGTGTGCAAGGGCGTGTATGCACGCGTATGCACACACAGAGTCCAACCAAAATACCTAATGCCTTTTATCCAGAGAATTTTGGTACGTCTGACAAATTTTCTGTGAATCACCTTACCCAGCTATTAAATATTATCAATATCATTTTTAATAGTTTCTACTCCAATCACAATTGGCTGTGACTATTCCATCTCTTCTCTGTTTTCTTTCTGGTGAATCACGTGGCCCAGCAGACACTGATGCCAGATCTGCTCACCTAAGGACAAGATATTAGAGACTAAACTAGAGGTAGACCACTTGGAACGTTTCTGGCTGTGTCTGTCCTGGTGTGTTTAAAGCACCAACAGTGAAATCGAGAATATAGCACTGCTCTGGCTTTCCTGCCGTCTCCACACAGCAAGGTGGAGCAAAAGGCAACCTTGGGGCACACGGTGCAGTCAGCAGGGACTTTTGGGGGGGTGCGGAAAGGATATAGAGGATGCCACCAGAATGATCCCAGTAGCCATATGCGAATGCTTCCTCTGTCCCTAGTATGTTAGGAAAGGCTCACTCCCTTGAGTTACCAGGAGACTTATAAACTGCTTCTCTTTACATTTAATAGAAGGTTTGTATGAGTGTGTGTGTGTGTGTGTGTGTGTGTGTGTGTGTGTGTGTGTGTGTAGGATCACACTTTGCAAAACCATTAAGGAGACTGAAACATATCAGAAGAGCAAGGCTTGCATTTTAAATCACAAAAGAGGGGAATCTTTTGAAGAAATACGGATTTTCTCTCCATGGTTTCCTTATGACTAAATGGATCCAAGAGGTAGACTGACAGCTCGAGAACCAGGCATCTCCAGAGAAAGTTCATTCTGAGAATTCCAACTATGAGTGGCTTGGGGAGTTGTGTGGGCTGGGTGTGTGTGAAAATTACAGTTCTACAGCCAGAAGACAGTAAGTTAAGTGCCTCCAGGGTGTGGTTGAACAGTCCATCCTCTGCTGCTTGGAGGTTTAAGCGTATGAGAATAAGACAGAATGAACTGAAATCACCCATGATTGACAAAATGAGGTCAGAGAGTTTTCAAGTTTTAATACAGGAAGGTTGACTTTCTGTCATGATCATCCAAACGAAATTGTGTTTAAATAATGATGCTCAAACCTGTAATATGAACCAAGCGAAGTGAACGGTGAAAAGAAAGATGAAAGCCACTGTGTACACTGGAGTCTCTTTAATTGTGTTCCTGTATTCAGCAAAATGAATGTGCTCCCTACAACTAATGAGATTTGTGTTTTATGTTTGTAACCAGCAGAGGCAGCTGACGGTGATGAAAGACTGGACGGCATTTCTCTACCACCAACAGGTAAAGCACATTTCCATTTCATCGCCCGCTGCAAGGAAACATTTGCATTGAAAATGCTTTTACCATTAGCGATGCAAGGGCTGAAGCAAGCTGCTTCTGGAATAGGCCCAGGCCCTCACAGTTCCCAGTTTCTTGGGGGCCTAGGTTCAGAGCTGTTTTTACATTGGATATGAAAACCAATGTTTTTCTCACACCCTATTTCATATTCATAAAAATCTCAGAAATGCACATCCTAAAGCATTAAAAGGCATTTTTAATATAAAACAACCTTTAGCTTTAAACCAGGATTGTCATCTTCGTGTGATTCAACTTCAGGCTCATTTGGTCTTATTCTACCAAAGGGCCTTTGAGAGGCATGCCTCCGCACTCCTTTGAGAGGCATGCCTCCACACTCTTTGCTTAGTAACTCCTGTGTTAAGTAGGATTGAACAAGCCAGCCCATCCGGTGTGAATGGCACACTCCTGGTATTTGAACCAGATCAGAAAATGCAACAGAGCACTGAAGCGTTCGCTGCACACTTGTGTTCAGCTGTGGGCTTGATTATGACCTCATTGCAAGACTCTGGTGTGATGCCTCTGACCCTGACTTCCTGCCTGTGTATGAGTTCACACCCAAGAGTAAAAGAATAGGTGCCTGATCAGTGAGTGAGCCATGTGTCAAACCATGTCCCGGGACTCCCTATTCACTGTCCTTACAAGATTCTCTGAATATTCCATCCATAAAATCCAGACAATCCAAACAAACCTTGAGCTGTTAAAAAAAAAAAAAAAAAAAAAAAAAAAAAAAGCTCAATTCAGTGGGTTTTTTGTTTTGTCTGTTTTTCCTAGATCTGGGGCAGTGAGACTTGAATTTGAATTAAACTGAGAAAATATGAATGGAGTATGTAGTATATTTTCAGGAACTCTTGGTAGAGTCCCTAGTGGTCACATGGTCTTGATAACACGGATCTTGGGGTGTTCACTAAAGTGAAGCTCATAGGTAAACTGAGAGCTGCCAGAAGCCCCAGCCATATAAATTATACCTTGCTTCTCTGCCTTGAGTAGCCAAATAACAGATCAATGGACAGATCAATGAAATGGGCCACAACAGTGCACAGAATATCTACATATATCTAGTTCTTAGGATCTTCTTCTTATTTCTCTCTTCGTTTGTCTGTGTTTCCGTACTTGTGAGTGAAGAGAGTAGAATGTGTGATCTCTAGTGTTCCTTGCCACCCTCTGAGTACCAGGACAACTCATACTGACAATACTTCTATCAGCTTTGACCCATTCCCAGAGGTGAAGGAAATACTAATCATAATCATGAAATTATGACTCAGGGGCCTTGGGGAGGAATGTCATACTTTTCTAGTTGTCCCCTGGGCATCTGCAGCAGCTGTCCTGTGTCACATGACATAGTGGGCTTTTGCTTTATTATTGAAGACTGTGCATCTTGCAAATATACCTTTGCATTTAACTGTTTGAAGATTGAGGCAGAGATATTTCAGAGGAAAAGACAGCCCAGGGATGCTAGAAGAGTTTCACAGGACTGACAAGCTGCAAAGGAATCTGAAAATGAAGGGTGTAGTCAGAAGTCTCTGTCCTGCCAGCAACTCCCAAATACTCAGCAGTTGCTTCCCGAACTACCACACAGAGGCTTTTACTAATTACAAATGCTCAGCCAGTAGCTCAGGCTTATTACTAACTAGCTCTTACACTTAAATTAACCCATAATTCTTATTTATGTTTAGCCACATGGCTTGGTACCTTTTCTCAGTATGACATTCTCATCTTGCTTCCTCTGCATCTGCCTGGCAACTCCTGACTCTACCCTTCCTCTTCCCAGAATTCTTAGTTTGAGTGCCCCACCTATACTTCCTGCCTGGCTACTGGCCAATCAGCATTTTATTAAACCAATTCAAGGGACAAATCTTTACAGTGTACAGGAGCATTATTCCTGTACAGAAGGGAACTTGGGAGCTCATCTGGACCAATCCCTCCTTTTTATCCAGCCCTTTTATTTTCCAGGGAAAAAAGCCCAAGGCCCAGAAACATTAAATGACTTTTCCAAGATGTCACAGCTGGTGATAGCATGGCTGGGCCCAGTCCCCTCAAACTCCCAGCCATTATAGCATAGGGCTTTCTTATACCTAACCCAAAACCAGCTTTTCTCTGTGTTTCTTAAAGATCCCGGGAGATGATGGGCGTGCAGTCCCATTAGGGTTCCATTTTAGTGGTTCAGTCTTCACATTACAATGTTTGGCATCAGTCTACCCACAGTTCACTCCAGTGTGAGCTCATTTCTTCACTTCCTTTCTTAAGTTCTGTTGAGACTTGGAGGTGATAAAGAAGGAAGTAGACTATTGATAGATACAGATACAAACTACTGAATGGCACGGTATATGTTTTTAAAGTATTTATCACTTTGGAAGAAGGGGGAAACAGGTCAGATTGGTTCTTAAATTTTGAGTATCAAATTAAAAATAATCTTGATAGCACACTTCATGGTTGCCTTCTAAAGTAAAATCCACAATGTGGCCGGGTTGCTATGGTTACAGTGTTGCTGCACATCACCCCTCCACAAGCTCTGACACGGCCATCCAAAGCAGTGGACCTCTGTCATATACACATAGTTGCAATGGCTCAGCCTCACCGGCAGAAGTGTGGAAACAACACATTCAGACCACATCCCTAGCTCCTCATTCATCTGAGCTGACAAAAGTTGATCCTTTGTGAAGGTTCAGTGGAACTTTTTCATTTGAAATGTCTTTTTGTTCCTTTAAATTTTGTATCAAGGAGAGATGAGGGAAGATGTTGCTGTGAGCCTGTAATGATCAGGGCAGAATTACATTCAGTTGGTCAGATGGCCTTTGTTTCCAGCTACAGTTAAGCCTCAAAAGGGGCCTCATGTAGCCCAGGCTAGCCTCTGACTTTGCATTCCTAATCCTCTTACCCCGCCTCCTGAGTGCTGGGACATAGGCATGGACCATCGCACCCTGCTGAAATGTGTTAACCTGCTCAGTGAGCCTTGTGAGCAGCAGTCAGCACCGTCCTTGGGTCTGATGCCGCCCTCAGACAGGGGCGAGACAGAAGCAACTACTTGCACACTGTGGCATAGATGTGGAGGAGCAGTCAATCAGGAACCGCTCCCAGAATCTGGGAACAATTGACGTTTAAAGAAAAAGTGTGTAAAGTCAAATCAAAGTAGTTCCTTTTCAGTGTGAAGATTGGGCCTCTGGATTTGACAGGGTAATGTGTGTCTGGACTTAGCAATTTACATTATCAATCAGCGTTCTTTTGTGGGTTTTGTGTTTTAGAAAGCCCGAGTAAGAAAATGTACTTAATATTACTACTCAGAGACACTGTTCGTGCTGTTTCCCCTACATTCAACTTTTCTCTACTTGGTTTATTTATCTAATGGAGATCAAATACACGGAGTTTGTCTCCTGAGTTCTTTGAGTTTCACTTAAACATTTTTCCCCCTCTATCCAAGTCTGCACACACATTAGTAGCTATTTAATAGTGTTTTCATAGGTCATATTCAGCTATTTTCTATTGCTGGACAGTACATCACTAATGGTAATATATAGTCATGGGCTTTCTTGTTTTAAAATCATCAAAAATCCCTAATTCTTGAAATTATTCATTTAGCACAATTAAAGCTGATGCTTTAGTGACTTAACTGGACAGCACAGGTGTGTACCCCACCCCCAATCCCTTCTGCACCCAGCCCTGGCCGTGTGAGAAAATGCACAGCTCTGCCGTGGAGACACAGCCCTCATTGTGTTGTCTCTGTCGTAGGTAATGTGTTTGTCACCAGGAGAGAGACCGTGGAGGACCCAGAGCCAGGTTCCATCGCCTAGACTTGGATTGTAGCATACTCTTGCGTTTCCTCAGAGGTCCACGGAGGAGTTGAGGTTCCTGCAGTGTGGGTGTTCTGTGGTGGCTTGTCCTGTCTGAATAATTTCTTTGTAACATGTGGTATCACAACTCCGATTTGGCATAATCTTTTCTTAAAAGAAATCATGCTTAGAGCTGTTACCTTTTAAAAGTCCAGCGTGTGTGACCCATCATAAAGAAGCAGTTCTCTTCCCATTTTTATTCATTCATAGTCTCTGCGTGATACACAGTCTTTTTAAACATATTTATTTGATTGTAAATGCGTAGCTGCATGCAGAGGAAACCTTCTCTTTCCAGGATGACGGAGGTTACGAAGCAGCCCTAACTAACCCTTCAGCTTAGAGAAGGAAAGGCCGTTCTGGGAGATGGGATAGCTCTGACCTGGTCTGTGAAGTCATGTATGACGTCAGTCATAGTAACCCAAAACAGTCATTCAGAACTGAAGTACCAATGATGTAGGAGTTTTTAGGAAATAAAGCACTTTCACATAATTTATGATGATGTAGTAGCAAAAAGTGAAAGTAGCCAGCTGTCAAGCATTTGAATACGGTTTAAACGGAGTAGCTTTGACCCTGTGTTCATGTTTGTTCTATAGCTTATTTGGTCCCTCATACACTTGCCTTCCACTTTATATAAAACTAAATATGAGGAAAATCTGGGTTTATTTTAAAGAAATCTTTGCTGTGTGGATATTTGTTTTACAGAAATACTTACCTCCACATTTGTTTTGCTAATGAAATAGTGCATTGAAAACACCACTCATTTAGAAAACCTCGCATTTACACCTTATTTATCATGTAAAGCAAATTGCCTTGAATCTTGGGCACTTGACACAGAAAGCCAAAATTGCCATAAAAGACACGTGACTGTCAATCCACCAAACCCCAGGGATAAAAACTACCATTACAGATGCTTAGCCTTTCCTGAGTGTTCGTTTCAGCCGCAGGTTAGAACCACCAGTTAATGCTGCTGGGGCTGAGTCCCACCCTCTGCTTTGCCTGACAGAACTGAGAAATAGGGATGCGGTTGCCTGGGGTCAGGTCACCCTTCATGGCCAGCTGAACATAGAACCTGGACATCCAGTGTACTGTGTTACCTCATACTGAACATGTACTACTAAAGATGGGAGGACTAGGGCAGTACTCCACTGAGACCAGCTAATCAATGAAGATGATGTGTGATATCCCTGGAATGTGACAACATGTGCTTTTAGGTGTTGCTTGTGGTCCACTTAGCAACTAGACAGCAACATCTCATGTGTTCCTTCTGTCTCCTCCTTTGGAAGCAACAGGGACGGCTTGGAAATTTCCCATCACATCCTTCAGTTACTGATTTCTGTTTCCAGCCGGCCCTAAACCCTTTGTTTTTTTGAGTGGACTGATGGGTGGCAGACATACCAGGACTTTCATTTAATTTTACAAAACACCTGGTAAAAAAAAAAAAAAAAAAGGCGTCTGTCTCCTAGAATGAAATACTCCTTAAGGGAATAGAGAAGCTGAATTAGTACCCTTCAGTCTATGAAACGGTGGTGAATTTGTTTTCAGTACAGGGAGAACATATACTCACCACTGTAGGCCTGATCAGTGTGCACTATAAGCCTAGAACACACTTCCTTCGGAGCCTCGATGACAGCTTGGAGTTCACCATACTTGAGGAGGGCAGGCATCGTTCAGCTCACAGATAAGTGCAATGGATTCACAAATTGGAAAGGCAGATCAAAACTGCAACAGTAAAATCATATTTTGTAAGTTTAAATTGTATTTGTGTTAACCTACTGTGACTACTGTTCAGCTTTGTTCAGAAACCCTTTTTATAGGCTTTCTTAGCAAAAGAGAAAAAAAGGTCCATATCTATGGATGTGTCTCAATCTTCTGTACATATGTTTTATTAATATGTAAATATTCAGATTTTTTAAAATTACTATGTTCTTTTAAAAAGAATTCAATGCAAAGCTAGTTGTGAAAATGGTGTGTAACACTGTGTTGTGATATCAACTCCCAAGATGCCCTTTATGTCCATTCTGAAAAAATAAAATAAATTACTTTAATTGAATGCACATGTGTCTTGCTTGCATCCCAGTCTTCTGTGTTTATGAAGTCTATGCTGTTCATTAATTAAAAGGTATTTATGAATATTCTGATGACTTTTCTTAGGAGTTATGCCTCTGTGGAAAATTATGTTTACAAATAATGCAAACAGATTTCTAGCAGAGTGAGAGTCTGGTAGATGTTAGAGTCACAGCTCTGTCTGGCAGTCGGATCAATGGCTACAGCAAGTCCCACTGAAACACTCGGGCATTAAGTAGTGAGAGGCTCAAAGCCTAATTTTAAATGAATTAGGTAGCCTTATAATCTTCACTTAAAAGGTTAAGCCCTGCTTCTATGGAAACAACACACCAGAAGGCCAGATCAATCTCTGCCAATGTAAAGTGGCAGCTAAAGTGGACTGCGCTGTTCTCTTCTCTCAGCACAGAGGGGCGCTGTGCCTCGCTTGGGTCTGCTTCTGCTCCAGTCTTGTTCCCAAGTGTATACTCAAGCCCCCCGCTCAGAGCATGTGGCACTCCCAGGCTGGGATCTGGCTCCACTGGGGATTTACTTCAGGGTCTGTTCCAAAATGAAGGCTTTGAACTGTTTAGAACTGGAGTGGTGACTTGTGGTGGCAAGGGGTAGCTGTTGCTTAACAACGCAGCTGGACCGGAGGAAAGGAGGCAGCAGAGTAAGCTGTTTGCAAAAGAAAATCTGCAGTCAATATAAATCTTCACAATCTTTTTTTCCTATTTGAAGCTGGGAGCCTGCCACAAGCCATCCCCTCCCACCATATACCCTCTCCTTTGTGGGTTCCTTGTATCCATGAAAATACTTGTTGAAGGATCCATGTGATGCTTTAGTGCCCAGGGTCACTGGGATGTACTAGCTCCCTAATGCTGGCAAGGACTGGTCCTAGCAGAGGGCCTCTAATGGCCTTTCTAATCTGGTGTAAACAAGGGAGTGTCCACAGTAGAAGGACCCACTAGCAGGGGAAGCCCAACAAATGGGTCAGTGGTCTTCCTCCAGTGCCCCAGCCTTACCAAGTGATTGACTGGTGCCATGGGCTTACTTCCCAGCTCCACTCGAGTTCAGCTCCACCATGTACCCATCACAACCAGGTCAGACCCTGTGATGGCTTCCGGACAACCAGGTTGAGGTGCAAGGGCCAAACTGGAGAGGTACCTTGCACCAAACTGTACCAGGCTCCTTCCCTCCCAAGACATTAGGACATCAGGTCAGCCACTGGAACAGTTTGAATAAAAGGTCCTGGTTAGTATCTTATGCTGATCCATTTGAATGAAGTAGGGGTCAGTCCGCTGTGGGAAGAGCTATGGAGAGAGAAAAGGAACACGGGCAGACCCAGCCACATGCATGTGCAAGAGGAGAAAACAAAAAGTGACAAGCTTGGGTTGGAGAATGGAGGGAGGTGCTGGCTGGGCTTGGAGAATGGAGGGAGGTGCTAGCTGGGCTTGGACAATGGAGGGAGGTGCTAGCTGG
>CABHPQ010153897.1:0-23643 GCA_902168405.1 Peromyscus aztecus
GGCAGGAGAAGATAGCAATATCGGAGGAGTGTTAGAGCAGTGCCAGGTTTAAACCGTACTTGGTGGAACTGAAAACTGGAAATCAAATATGGAATATGATTTTTCAAAAATCTTCTCAAATGAAAGCAAACAGCAGAAAGAAAAAAATGGTGTGAAATAAAATAAAATAAAGTAAGGGGTAGAGATTCAAGCTACATCCTGTTGTCATTTCCAGCGTAGGAACCAGAGTGCGGAGCAGAAGGCCCAGACACGTTTCCTGCTAGATCATGAAGTCCGTGGAGATCACAGCTTGGCTTCAGCGTGGGGCGTTAACAAACCTCAGTCAGCTGCAGTTGAGGGGCAAAGGGTCACAAGCCTCCGGCCAGCCTGGGATTCACTGTGAGACCCTGTCCCACAGAGAGAAAAGACACAGCGTGCTCGGGCTGGTAGAAGATGCAGAGTGAGTAGACAACATTCACCAAGTCAATACAAATTTAGTAAAATCCCAGTCTGAAACACCAATAGGTGGGTGTTTGTTTGTTTGTTTGATTGATTTTGGGGAGGGAAAGGACATGGAGACTACAAAAACTGATTTCTAAAATTCCCATTAGGCTGGGATGTGTCTCAGTGGTAGAGGGTGTGTGTGAGGCTCTTAGTTCAATCCCAGCACCATTCAAATTAAATAATATAAAATTCATATTTAAAAACAACACATAACCAGGGAATACAGAAGACAAAGAAGCTCTGGAACAGGAGTGCTTTGGGCCTCCTTGAAATTAAGACATAATTATGCTATACACACTTATCAATTTACTAAGGGCTCTGTTAAAAAATACTGCAACCGTTCAAACACTGCAAGTTTATTCTCTAGAGGGTAGAAGTCTGAAGTGGGTCTCACTGAGCCAGGTGTGGGTGGGGCTACGTTCCTTTCTAGAGCGCTGCTGGGGAGTAGGCTTCCTCTCCTGTAACTCCCAGAAGTCACTGTTTCCACTGTCTTTATGGCTCCCTGCCTCCATCTTTAAAGCTAGAAGTGCTACCTTTCTCTGGAAATTTAGTCATGTTTCTCCATCAAATAATCTTTAAAATATCCCCAACACAACGTTTTTTATTTAACTACATCTGTAAGATTCTGTTGCCATGCAAATGAATATGTTTATAAGTGCTAGGAATTTGAACCTATATTTGGGAAAAAGAGACATTTTTCTGCCTAACATGCATAATTCCAATTCATGTATACACAAAGCAATCAAATATAAGAGTAAACATCACACAAATACCTTAGAAAGTCTAGCATTAGACCATAATAAACACAAGGGGTTAATTTATTATAAATTCCATCTCATCAGTGGGAAAGATGACTTATTCAATACTTGTTGAAATGACCAAGTTATAATTGAAAATGGACCAAATTGAACACCAACTATATGTATTATAACAACATTAATTCAAGATGAATCAAAGATTGAAATAAAAGATGAATCTATAACAAAAACAATATAAACTATTGAGGAGCTTTTTATAACCCTTAAATGAGGAAACCCTATAAGAAAATGCTAATAAATTAAACAGCATAAAATTATCATACACATGGTTACACATGAAAAAATCAAAATGCGAACAGTATACAGTATTTTTTAAATTCTCAATTTACCACTGTCGAAGGTAATGTCTTAAGATTTCTATTGTTGTGAAGAGACACGATGACCATGACAACTCTTATAAAGGAAAAACATTTAACTGGGTGGCTTACAGTTCAGAGGTTTAGTCAATTATCATCATGGTGTGACATGGCAGCATGCAGGAGGACATGGTGCTGGAGAAGTAGCCAAGTGTCCTACTTCTTGGCTTGCAGGCAATAGGAAGTGGTCTGTCTCATTGGTCATGGCTTAAGCATAGATGAGATCTCAAAGGCCACCTTCACAGTGACACACTTCCTCCAACAAGGCCACACCTACTCCAACAAAGTCACACCTCCTAATAGTGTCACTCCCATTGGGGACCATTTTCTTTCAAACCACCACGGGTAAACATCCGTACTAAATGAAGAGTTTGGGCTAGAGTTTGGGCTCAGGTGGTTGAAAGCATGTACTGCTCTTGCAGAGGATCCAACTTTGGCTCCTGGAACCCATATGAAACATATACACATTATTAAAATAATAAAAATGAATCTTATACATGAAGAGACCCTACAAATCGATTAATAATACTCTAACCCCCCAAACAGAAGGTACATATAAGTAGTTCATAGAAAAGAAAATGGTGTCACTATTTAGCCCTGGCTGGCTTGTAATTCTCTATAGTGATCCACCTGCCTCCGTCTTCTGAGAGCTGGGGTTAAAGACATATACCATTGCCCCTGGCTTAAACGGCTTTATTTTATTTTATTTTATTTTAACTTTTTTAAAATTAATTTTACAACCCTCCCCCACTCCACTCCCACCCCCTCCACCCCTCATTCCATCCTCCAACAGGGTAAGTTCTCCCATGGAGGGACAGCTAAGCCTGGTACATTCACTTGAGATAGGACCAAACCCCTTCCTGCTTCATCGGGGTGAACAAGGTGTCTGACCATAGGTAATGGGATCCAGAAAGCCAGCTCATGCACCAGGGATAGATCCTGATCACACTACCCGGAGCCCCTCAAACAGATCCAGCTACACAACTGTCTCCCATATGCAGAGGGTCTAGTCTGGGCCCATGCAGGTTAAATGGCTTTTAAATGTGAAAATATGTTCAATCTTTCTCAGGAAGAAATTGAAAAACACTCTGACCTTTTTTTTATTATTATAAAGCAGACTGACCATGATAAACAAGACTTATAGCAAGCTACGTTAACCAGATATGAACACATAATATTGGACTAGATATTAATTGATTAAAGCCCAGTGAGAGTAATTTGCAGCACCTAGTAAAATTTCAAATGCACATATGTAGGTGAGCATGGTAGCACAGACCTGTAATTCCAGAAGGCAGAGGTTGGAGAAGTACAAACTCCAGGCCAGCCTGAACTATATAGTCATTGTCCCTAAATCAAAAGAAAATCTGAAATGAGTAAAGGGGGTGGAGGAGGGTCAGACATTGGATGGAGCAATCCTGTTCCTTTGAATTTATACAACATATGTGACCAAACTAGAATATATGATGAATATTCATTCTATGTTATTTTTTACAGCAACTTAATTGATATAAAAATGTTGACTAGTAGGCCTCTGGTTGATCAGGATATTTCATACGTTAAGACAGGTGAGTAATATTAGGCAATCAAAAATGAAGTAATTTCTATATACCAACATAAATGGATCATCTCAATAATTTTAAACTTAAAGTATAGAATAGTAGACAAAGGATGTATGTGGCACTGTGGTCAAGAACTAGTCCCCAACATCACAAAAGGACACATCCCCAAGTCCACAAAAGGACACATCCCCAAAACCACAAAAGGACACATTCCCAACCCCACAAAAGGACACATCCCAACCCCACAAAAGGACACATCCCCAACCCCACAAAAGGACACATTCCCAAAACCACAAAAGGACACATCCCCAACCCCACAAAAGGACACATCCCCAACCCCACAAAAGGACACATCCCAACCCCACAAAAGGATACGGAAAATCAATTGTCAAATTACAGAGCAGTTTCTAAAGCGAAGAAGGAATAATTTTTAGGCTCTCTATCTCTATCTCTCATTCTCCCCCTCCTCCCCTCTTCTGCCTCTCCTCTCCTTCCCCCTCCCTCTCCTACTTCCCCTCTCTCTCTTTCCTTGAAAGTTAATTATAACTAAAATTCTAACATGAACTGTGATGGGCATAAGTCACCTCTTAGGCATGATAATTGAATGCCAAGTGCAAGCCAGCAGATTTGTGGGGGTTCCCCCTTTCTTCCACTTTTCCCTAGCAAATATTCTGGGAAATGAGTCATCTTTTTTACTTCCGCATGAAGTATATCTCACTGTGAAATCATTCTCTTCATTCTTCAGACACCCCAAACTTGACCCACAATCCAAACTATGTTCTTTTCTCATTGGAATGTAAGGTTTCATGAAACCGTTACTTTCACCTACAAAATAAAGACTTTAATCTAAGCACCACTATGTGTTATTTCCCTAAATAGTTTTGCAAAGCCTTCTGGGAAGTGTCTGAGAACACCTGTAAGGTCATTGTCCCACCAGCCTTAGTTTTGAAGATGCTGCAGTGTGTGGATACTGTTGCTATCCCAACGGAGAGCCAGTGCCCCTGCTCACATTCAGAGAGTAAGAACTGTTTCATCCAACGCAAGCAATAAGAAGGTCCACTCTCTGAGGCTGTCTTCAAACTGCAGTTTCCAAAAGGGCTGCTGACTCCTTGATGTCTGCTGCCTTCCTTTTCTTATTAGATATCCTGCATGAGGTCACGATTTGGCAAACAAGACAGCTCCGGTAAGCTCTCATTCGGGGGCTGGTTGATATCTGTGTCTACCAGGAAGTACAGCAACTGAAACCCAAGTCCTGGAATTCAGATCTGTGGTAGCAGCTGTCCACAGAGGTGGGCAGTTTACCAGTTTGGTTTACAAAGATAGCAAAACCTTGTTGATTTTCTTGTAGATATTTTGAACTTCTCTAGAAAGCCATTGAATTTTCAAATCTGTGGCATCGCTGATGTTGTGACGTGGCATTCTCCAACTGGGGCCATGAGACGTCACTCTAGTTGATTTTGAAACTGGCTGTTTTGCTTTCTATATTTTTCCTGATCGTTTTTCCCAAAACTTGAGCAAATATAGCCATTTTACTCTTTAGACGCTACTTTGCTGGCTTTCTCTTTTTTGATTTTATTTTCTTGTCTTTACCACCTTATTCTTTCCACTTTCATTGGTTTCATTTTATAATTGTTTTGTTAATTTTAGAAATAAAAGACCATTGGTTTTTAGGAGATTTCTTTTTTCCAAGACAGTCATTTAAGAGAACAATTTCCCTCCCTAAACTTCAGCGACAGTCCTCAATATTTGATACTATCTCTCATTATCATTTAACTCAAAAGTGCTTTGTTGTCTTAGAAATCTCCACTTACTCCTTCAGCACAACCCCTCACTTCCCTCTCCCCTGAAGAAAATATCTTCTTAATCACTGGAACCTATTACAAGAAAGGATTTTTGAACCTAGACTTACAAAAGATTTCTGCTGGTAAGACTCTTTCTGCAAAGATAAAACCTACAGAGGTGAAGACAAAATCACCAGCATCCTCGTGAAATGATAAGTAACACACCAGTGGCACAAATACGTTTGTATTCATTTTTTATTGTTTTCCTCCATTTAACCTTCCCATATACCCCTCCTTGCTCTTTCAAATTCATGACCTCTTTTTTTCATTAATTGTACACACACACACACACACACACACACACACACACACACACACACAGAAATACAGCCGGCTCAGCATGTATAATGCTGCACATATGTAGTGGATATCCAACAAGTATTGGATGACAAACTGATGTGCTGGCTCCTGAGGAAGACTGTTTCTCCCACTCCCTGCTTTCCTGGGTTTCCTGTAGTTCCCTGCGGAGCCTCCTGGGCTTTCCCATAATCCCCAGCATGCTTATCAGGGGTGTCTTTGTTCAGCTCACATTTGGGCAGTATGTTAGTGAGACTTTGTGGGTGTAGCTTCTGACATTCCTAGGAAACACAATCTCACAGCAGGTTTCCTGCTCCTCTGGCTCTTACAATCTTTTCACCCCATCCTCTGGAATGGCCCTTGAGCCTTGGGTGCAGGAGTTGGGGTGTAGATGTATCAGTTGGCCTGGACTCCATGATTCTGCACTTTCGATTGGCTGTGGTTTTCTGTCTGCTAGAGGAGAACTGTTGATGATGAGGGGTGGAAATCATACTTATCTGTGAGTATAAAGATAAACATTGAGAGTATAGTCAGGGATTCATGCTGGTTTAGTAACGTGGCTGTTGAAGGCTCTCCTCTGCGATTCGTGACTTCACTTCCCTGCATAGCTGGCTAGGTTTCTAGTACCAGGCATGGTTTCCCTCTTGTTGAGAAGTATTAAGTATAATTAGAGAAATGCCAGTTACCACCAAGGTCTGAGTGCCACTACTGCATCCTTAGGGTGTTGTGCCACGCTGGTCATTCCTGTGGCTCACGGGCATCATAGCTGGGTAGGACGGCTGGTTGCTTGCTTGATTTGGAAGCTTACATGGTGGCTTCTGGACCATGAAAGCTAATCATCAAGGAGGAGGCTTTCAGGTCAGTTCCAGCTCAGGAGCCTCTGGGCTCTGTGTTTGAAGTGCATGGTGTCTTCAGCAAGAGAGACTAACCTTCCGCCTCTGGGGGACAACTAAGA
The DNA here is from genome assembly GCA_902168405.1 of Peromyscus aztecus. Lineage (NCBI taxonomy): Eukaryota > Metazoa > Chordata > Mammalia > Rodentia > Cricetidae > Peromyscus > Peromyscus aztecus. The sequence goes on from CABHPQ010153897.1 coordinate 6,310, forward strand.
GCAACAGCAACAGCCTAGAATGTTCAGGAAGTCTCTTGTACAGCCCGTACTAACAACTCAAAAGAAGGCTTCTCAAACTGGTGTTGGGGTTTTTAGAATGGTCTTTGGCTCTTTGAGGGAGCCATCTTGTCTGCCCAGATGGGGAAATTTCATTTAAACTACATATTTATACACCAACTCACAGGTACTATAGGTACTTTTAAATAGATTAGTTAAGAGAATGATTCTTTAAGACTTTGGAATACAATTCAGCTATAAAGAAAAAAGAAAACACCAACTTTGCAGGTAAATGGATGGAACTAGGAAGGAGCAATATTGAATGAGGTATCCTAGCCCCAGAAAGAAAAACATCACATGCTTTCTCTTGTCAGAGGCTTCAGATGTGAGTACATAACCTGGAGTAACTGCAGAGATCAAGAAAGTAAAAAGGGACCCCTGCTGCAGTAGCATGTAAGGACACAATGGAAAGGGGAACAGCTGGGCACCAGTGATCCGATGGGGAGATGGGAAGGGGGCGGTCTGATTAGACAGGCAGAAGGTAGATACGGGAGAAGGAGAGAGGGAAGTAAAACAACAGACAACTTAAGAACCCAGACTGAGATCCATGCAGTGTCAGACATGGGCTCCCTCTCATGGCGTGGGCCTCAAGCTGGACCAGTAATGGGTTGGCCACTCCCACAAGATTGGCACCACCAGTAACCCAGCACACCTTGTAGGCAGGGCAGCTAAAGGTTTTGTGGCTGGGTTGGTCAGCTAAAGGTTTTGTGGCTGGGTTGATCAGCTAAAGGTTTTGTGGCTGGGTTGGTCAGCTAAAGGTTTTGTGGCTGGGTTGGTGTCCCAGTCCCACCACTGGAAGCCTTGCCTGGTTACAGAAGATGGCTGGTTCTGGCTGTGTATCTACCATTTCTAGGAGACTTCTCTAGAGTCACTCTCATAGATTCCAGGGAGTTTCCACTGCACAGGTTTCTATATCAGCCCCCAAGCTCCCCTAATTCCAGTTGTCTCTCCCTGTACTCTTCCCTTCCACCCCTCACCTGGACCCTCCTGTTCCCATCCCCACCCACAGAATCTCTTCTATTTCCCTTCCCAGGGAGATCCAAGCATTTCTCTTTGAGCCCTCTTTGTTACTTAGCCTCTGTGGACTGTAGCCTGGTTATCCTCTACTTTACAGTTAATACCCATCTACAAGTGAGTACATACCATGTTTGTCTTTCTGGGTGTGGGTTACCTCACTCAGGATGATTTTTTTCTAGAGCCACACATTTGCCTGCAATTTTCATGATGTTATTGTTTTTAGCAGCTGAGTAATGCTCCATTATTTCAATGTACCACATTTTCTTTATCCATTCTTTGGTTGAGGGACATGTAGGTTGCTTCCAGTTTCTGACTATTGTGAATAAAGCTGCTATGAACATAGTTGAGCAAGTATCCTTGTGGTAGGATGGGGTGGCATCCTTTGGATATAATCCCAAGAGTGGGACCAGAGGCTGGGTAGCCCAGAGACCCAAAACCAAACTTGACTGGTCTTGAATATTATTAAGGACCAGCTTTGATAATATTCCCAGGATCCCAGAAGAGAAGCTATGAATGGTGAGAATTATTTTCAGGAAAAGAATCTAAGTACACCAAGATCTTTTGTCTGTCTACTTTATTCTTCTGGGATAAAATCCTATCTACACAGCTTCAGTTCTGTTCTTGTGCCTAGCTCCTTTCTTGCCTATTTTCTCTCCATATTTATCTGCTGTCCCCTCTAAGTTCTATCTTAATTCCCTCATCTTAGTTCTGCCCCATCTTGGTCTTTCTCATCTCATTCTTACCCATCTCGTTCTTCCCCATCTGGCTCTTCCTCATCTTCCATCTCATTCTTCTAGTTCCCCAGTCAAAATCCTCTAAATCCTCCTCAAGTCTCTGAGGTTTACAGTTATATACCTATGCAATAGCAGTGCTCTAGCTAAAGCAAGGTCACCAGGCTTGAATTCTTACAGTGTCATAAACGCAGACAAGAGTTTTCCTCAGGCAGTGACCATCAGGCTTTCTTTTACAACCCAAAGGGGAGTGGTAAAGGAGGAGGTCAAGAGCCAAAATCAGATAATATATCGGAAAAAGGGAATTTATGTGCTCAAACTACATTCCTACAAGTGGTTAGGTAAAATGTTAGGAGTTTATAATGTTAGTATAAATGCCACTAAAGCTGTATAAGAAAGAAGGGTCTGAGCTTAATTTGCCTTAAATCAGAACATCGTTTGGCTTTGGATGCTTGATAGGTATTTCAGATCAAATACTCTGTTATGAGTTCTTGGAAACATACATAGCATACAAGAAAATCATTGCAGGAATCTGCTTATATATATATACAAAAGCTAAAATATCACCAAGACTTCTTAAGCCGTGGCTTGACCTTTGGAAAAGTCCTTGACCTTTCCAAGTAGTAGCTTTTGTGACAGTAGCTGAGTTCCATTACATTTTCCTGTGGCTTGCAGCAGATAGTAAAAAAATAAAAATAAAATTCAGTGATTCCTAATGATATTCTGCTATACCCATAGATCAGTGCCTTGTCCAATTGTCACCAGAGAGGCATTGTCCATGGGAAGAGATACAGAGACCCACACCCAAATACTAGGCAAAGCCAGGGAAACCCCACAGAAGACAGGGAGGAAAGATTCTAGGAACCAGAGGGGTAGAGGACACCATGAGAACATAACCTACAGGACCAATTAAGCAGGGCTCCTAGGTCCTCACAGAGACTGACACAACAATCGTGGAGCCTGTATGGGTCTGAGCTAGGTCCTCTGCATATGTATTTGAATAGCTTGGTGTTCTTGTGGAACTCCCAACAGTGGAAGCAGGAGAGGGGGCACTGTCTTTGATTCTTTTGCCTGCTCTTGGGACCCTTTTCCTCCTACTTCATCCAGCCTTGATATGAGGGTTTGTGCCTAGTCTTATTGTAATAATTGGTTATGTCATGTTCGGTTGACATCCTTGGGAGCATGCTCTTTTGTTTTGTTGCTTTGTTTTTGTTTTCTTAAGGGAAATTGAGGAGGAGTGGATCTGGGAGAGAGGGAAGGTGGCAGGGGGACTGGGAAGAGTAGAGGTAGGAGAAACTGCAGGCAGACGTAAAGTATGTACAGAATAAAAATTAAAACAACAAAGCCCAGACTGCAGTGTTTAGGCAGAATGTCCGGCTCACCGTGTCTTTCAGTTGACCTTATACTTCTGGAAAAGATTTAGAAAGTGAGGGACAAGGGAAGCTAGGGAGTGCAAAGACCTGATGGATGGAAAGATGAGAGAGATGTTTAAACAGTGAGTTAACTAGATTGCTCTTACTGAAAAGTTTATGTTACGAAATGGGTCATTTTAATGATTGAGTCTTAGGATTAAGAACCATGACAAAACTACATTGGAAATTTGTATGAAGTAATTATTATAGAAATATTTATCGGGAAATTTAGTTAGAAAAATTAAAAGGGAAGGAAGTGGGGCAGTAGAGACCTGGCATGTGTGTCAAGGTGTTCCCTGGTGTGAGAGCAGTGGGGTCAGGACTCCACCAGAGTCAGTCTGGGCATCTCATTAATCCTCACTGTCACTGTGACTTCAGGCAACAGGTGCACAAGAGCCCCCTGGCCACATCAAAGAAGCTGCATTCTAGTCACATCAGAAGACTTTATTATAGGATCAAATGCTTCTCACTTTTTCCTTTGTTGGAGGAAGTACTTCCTGGTATTTGAGGAGTGTTGTTTTTGCTACTTCAACTATGCGTGTGGGGAATTGCTCCCACCTCCACTCGGTCAGTTACTTTGGATAAGAGCTGTTGTGATGCCTTTCAGCCTGACACCTTCCACGTTTATATAAATCCCAGACTCCATAGTTTAACCGTGAGCCAAAACCATGCCACATCTGCTCGATGCTGCGGGTCACTCCCTGTGGATGCATCATACTGAATGGAATCCTGCTTTCTGCCAGAACCTCTGTGGGCGTCTGTCACAGCATTCATCTTCTTTCCATCCTCAGCACCACCATCATCATATTTCATGTTCAAGCCTGGATGACATCAGAGACAACTCCCAAGCATACTTCTATAGGTTTTTGCCATGTGGCCACTATTCCCAGAGTCCGCATCTCCTCACTATTATAGATCAAGTAATGTTCCTTGTAAACCTCCCTTGAACTCTGCTCCCCAGTAAAATCATTAATTCTCATAGCAGTGAGAGTTTATACTTGACACTATCTACATCTCCTTATTGATTGACTTTTGTCTTCTCTACTAGAAAAGTTATAAAAATTTTGTCTTTGCTAATAAAGCTTCAAATTTTTTGAATTACAACAATTTGACATGTGTCTCAAACAGACCCACCTGAATTATTTGATTATGACTCTACATGAATTTGTCTTTTTAAAAATAACTTTATTTTCTTTTTCCAAACCTTACCATGGGATAATGTAGCCAGAAGGTTCTTGGCACTGCAGCTTGAGAACCCTGACCAACCGTAGTGAGGAAATCAGTCTTTCAAGTGTTTGCTTCTCCACTAATAGGCTTTTGTCTCCCAAAGCTGCCTGAGAAGCCAGTGTTCTTGCTGATGGTGTCAGTTATGAAAATTATAAGAAAACTCAGGGCAGGAGAGATGGCTCAGTTGTTAAAAAGCACTGTCCACTCTTCCAGAGGAGCCAGGATTTGATTCCCAGCACCCACACGGTAGCTAACAGCCATCTGTAACTCCAGTTCCAGGGGATCTGATATCCTCCTCTGGCCTCCAAGGGTATCAGGTACCCATGTGATGATCAGATACATATGCAGACAAAACACTCAAACACATGAAACAAAGAAATAATGAACTTTTCTATGAAGAAGGACGCTGTCTACTCCATGCCTCTGATTTCTTAGTATTTCTTCTTCCCTTTTCTTTCTACCACGACTGCCGGCCTGGAGAGCCTGAGACGGGAGCTGGTCGTGCGCACCTCAGCATTTTCTTAGCATTCTTTCTTTTAGGAGCAGGTACTGTGCAGCATCCTCCACACAGAAGGCCTGGGTCCACCAGGGAGTCATCTGCAGCTGTGAGTAGTCTGATTCCGGAGTTAACTATTAAGACGCCCCCTTTACTGTACATGAGAGCTGTGACTAGCTGGCGCTTTAGCTTCCATCTGACTTACTCTCTTTTTGTCATAAAATTAGTCAAGGAACTGTTTTCCCGGCTGCTCCCTACTGCACCAGCACCGCTGGTCACTTGACTGGTACAGACAGAGGTGCTAGAGTAAGAGACTGAGGTGCTCTGAACGTGGGCGTGGCGCTCTGATCTCCATTTCCTTCCTGAAAGCCTTTGTTTTAGTTAACACTAATGATGGCCACTGCAGCCCCCCAAAACTTCTGTCTCAGAGAAACTCCCAGGATTCTTTTATTCTTCTGTTATGTAGCCTGAGACCATAAACCAACCCCGGGCACACACAGCAACCAGCCCATGCATTCCCTCATGGAGGCAGAACTTTCCTTTAAACAGGTCCTGGCAAGTGAGACTTTTCCACAATGGAGCGCTTTCCATGTCTCAAAGGAAGGAGTCTTCTCTTCCAAATGTATAGCATGGAGCTACTGTGGAGATTGGCAGTGTTTCTACTAATATAAAAATCAAGAACCTAGGACCCCGTAGTGGGGGTGCATACCTTTAATCCCAGCACTCTCAAGGCAGAGGCAGGTGGATCTCTGTGAGTTTGAGGTCAGCCTGGCTACAGAGCAAGTTCAAGGACAGTGAGAGCTAAATAATAGAAAAACCCTGTCTCAAAAAAAAAAAAAATCTAGAACCTAAAGTCATTTTAAACAAACTGAACTAATTCAAACCAATTGGTAGTATGGCCAGAATTCTCCCCAACAAGGAAACACACAGTACCAAGTGCCTCACTTTCAGATGACTCAGAGAGCCTCTGAGACAGACAATTGGGAAAAGGAGACAGGGGTGAAATTTCCTTTCCCAGACATTCTCCTCCACATCCGCTGAAATCCAGGTCTCCCTTTCTTCTCTCCGTACACTTGCCTAATGTATGCGCAAATAGGATCTCCCGTGTTTTCTCACTGCGACCAAGTGAGCTTATATAATCTCAACTCTCGTTCCAAAAAAATCAAGATCAATCTAAAAACGCGTCATCTGAATTTGGCAAATGTTCTTGTGGGAAAATCTTGAAGCAAAAACAAATTTGTTGATGTACTGGGACAAGAAACTCAGAAAACAGATAAAATGTTCCATGAGCCAACTCTGTCCTTAGCTGCAACATTCACACTTTTCTCAGCCAACAGTCCCTACCACCCTGGGTGAAGCCAGCTCACCAGCTTGTTATTAGTGAGCCAACCGCCTTTACCAAAGGACCAGAGGAATTCCAAGACAGTCATGGAGAGTCCCCAACTGCAGAAACCCCGGGCTGTGGTAAAGAAAGAAACCTGCTTAATACAAAGGGGATTGGCAACAGTTATGTGCTTTCAGTCTATGTAAACCAACAGATTTCACCTGACACACTCCCCTCTTCTTCAAGGCTGTGCAGAACAGGGCCTTGTGACCGTGAGTGACAACCCAACTCAACTTACTGTGTTCAGCTTCAAAATAAAAATGAAGATTAGGGAAAGAAAGAGGTCATTCTTTCCCAAGTAACAAGTGGAGGGGACAGAGAGAAGAGAGTTCTGAAGAGAGTCCTAGGAAATATCAAAGAGCTGCAGCTTCAGGCCCAAGAAAGGGACATGCTAAGAAACTTGGTAAAACACCAATTGGAAAGCCTGTAAGTCGGGGGAAATACTGGCTGTTCGTGGAGCCCCTGTGCGTTGTTATTATTAAGAGGCAGCTTATCCCTCTGGCGTTTGTACCTGTACGACCTCATCTTCCTCTGTGGTTTCTCAGTGGTCAGGGGCTGCTTGCAATTAGCATCTAGGAGAAGAAGATGCTGCCCTGTCCAACTGCCTCTCAAATGTGACAGAGCACACGTTTGGTACTGTGTCGCCTTGCCTTGCTTCTCTCGGAGCTGAAGGAAAGGTTGGTAACTACACCAATTTCTGAGCAAGCTGGTCCTCATCCTCAGAAGTTCCTGGTATGAGGAATAAAAACTAGTATTAATAGAAATTATTGTTAACTATTATATTAATGAAATACTAATCCAATTAGTATCTAGTGAAACTTCACCCAAGCAAAACTCACAACACATCTCAAAGTGTTTCCCACTCAGCAGTACTCTGACCCACAACCCTTAGTCTAAGAATGAACAAGCTCACCAGTACAGGTATGAAGACTATGTTGTTCTTTATTTTCAAAATTATTTTGGTTACTTGGGTTTCCTGATTGCCTTGTGGGTTTTGAAATCTGTATGACAACTAATTTATAAGATCTGTGCTGATCTGTCAATAACTTTAGCAAGTAGTGCCACATTGACAATATTAAATCACCCATTTCATGTGGTACATTTCCATTTTTCTGGGGCTTCCTTAATTTCTTCAAATACGTGTTGTAGTTTCAAGAGTTTTTTTTCACATTTTAGGTAAATTCATTCCTATGTATTTAATTAGTTTTGAAATTAATGACTTAGAATTGTTTTTGTAATTTTCATCTTAGATTTTCATTGCTACAGTATAGAAATAGAACAGATTTTTTTCATATTGATCTTGTATCCCACAACTCTACTGAACTCATGTGAGATCTAATTGGTTCTGAGGAGATTTTTCACATGCTAGATCATGCCATCTGCAAAAATTTACTTCCTCCTTCCCAGTTTATAGATCTGCTTTTTTTTCTGTGTCTAATGCACATATCAGAAATTCCATTACAATGTTGAGTACAATTGGAGACATCAAAAATATTCCTCTTCAGGCTCTTGCTTTTTCTGCAGTCTTTGCTTCTCAGTTGAGTTATTTAAACCATTTACATTTAATGTGGGTTATAGTTTACACATGGGTGAGCCTAAATACACATGTGTACATATTTTATATATTCAGTCACTTCATACAGGCATGCATATATTTAAACATCCATTTTTATGATTGGCTTTAAACAAGGGACAACCCTGGTCCTTCTGCTTTCTCTGTCTCTCTCTCTCTCTGTCTCTCTCTCTCTCTCTGTCTCTCTCTCTCTCTCTGTCTCTCTCTCTCTGTCTCTCTGTCTCTCTCTCTCTCTCTCTCTCTGTCTCTCTCTCTCTCTGTCTCTCTCTCTCTGTCTCTCTCTCTCTGTCTCTCTCTCTCTCTCTGTCTCTCTCTCTCTCTCTCTGTCTCTCTCTCTCTCTCTCTCTTTCTGAGACAGGGTTTCTCTGTGTAGCTTTGCGCCTTTCCTGGAACTCACTCTGTAGCCCAGGCTGGCTTCGAACTCACAGAGATCCGCCCGCTTCTGCCTCCCGAGTGCTGGGATTAAAGGCGTGCGCCACCACCGCCTGGCTCTCTTTTTTGCTTTCTTTCTGTGTGGAATGAGTTTTTTGGTTTTTTAATTTTACACCTTCTTTCCTAGCTAGCCCACAACTCTCTATTATTTAATTCAGTGCTCAGATTAGGGCCTTAAAAATATTTTCGTTATCTCAGTACACTGTGCACTTTACATGCAGTCTGACGCTACACTCCTTCCTTCTCTGACCTCACACTGTTGTCAATGGTTTTGTTTGTTTGTTTGAGTTTTGTTTTGTTTTGTTTTTTGTTTTTCGAGACAGGGTCGCTCTGTGTAGCTTTAGTGCTTGTCCTGGATCTCACTCTGTAGACCAGGCTGGCCTCAAACTCACAGAGATCCGCCTGCCTCTGCCTCCCGAGTGCTGGGATTAAAGGCGTGCGCCACCACCGCCTGGCCATTGTCGATGTTTTAAATCTACACATATGTTGTGAGTTTCACAATCTACTACTATTAGTTTTGCATTAAATTAAATTATACTTTAAAGAGATATAAGTAATAGCACTTTTCTACTTATGTGTTTACCATTTTTGGTGCCATTCTTTATTTTGTTTACATCAGGATTCCTTTAGTAATAAATACTTCTTGTACAGGTCTGAGGATGATGATTTCTTTCTGGGTTTTTTTTTTTGTACTTTTTTTTTTTTAGAGATTTCTTTATCTTTATGTGTATGTGTGAGTGAAATATCTTTAGATATTTCTTCTTAAGACAATTGTATTCCCTCGTGTGTGTGTGTGTGTGTGTGTGTGTGTGTGTGTGTGTGTGTGTGTGTGTGAGAGAGAGAGAGAGAGAGAGAGAGAGAGAGAGAGAGAGAGAGAGAGAGAGAGAGAGATGGGGGTGGTGAATTCTGATCTCCTTTTTGAACAAGTCAAACCAGCTCTCAGAGGGTTCTCACAGGGACACCCCAGACGCCACTGGGGACTCTCTCCTGGAACCAGGTCAGCTCCTGCTTTCTTCTGTGCTTGCCTTCAACAGGTCTTTTTACCAGGTCCTAAAAGAACATCACTTCCTACTCCCAAATCCCATGACTTAGTTTTTCTTTCTCCAGGGCTCTTAGAAACTTAGCAGGCTTCTAAGATCTCCTTGTTGTTTGCTTGTGGACACTTTTCTAAGAGACTTTTCACTTTTTCATCGTTTTCTTGTATGATTTTACCTAATTCAAAGTCACTATATTGGTTGGTTTTGTCTGTCCACTTGACACAAGTTAGAGTTATCAGAGGAAGGAGCCCCAGATGAGGAAATGCCTCCGTGAGATCCAGCTGTAAGGCATTTTCTCATTTAGTGATCAAAGGGGGAGGGCCCAGCCGGTGGTGGGAGATTCATCTCTGGGCTGGTGGTCCTGGGCTCTATAAGAAAGCGAGCTGAGGAAACCATGAGGAGCAAGCCAGTAAGCAGCTCCCTACCCCCATGGCCTCTGCATCAGCTCCTGCCTCCGGGATCCTGCCCTGTGTGAGTTCCTGTCCTGACTTCCTTCTGTGATGAACAGCAATGCTGAAGTGCAAGCCTGATAAACCCTTTCCTCCCCAACTTGCTTTTGGTCATGGTGTTTTGTTGCAGCAATAGAAACCTTAACTAAAACAGTCACATCTAGGTGTGCACTAAAGTCTGCACCAAGTCACTCTGTGGTGTCTTTTCAGTTATTAATGCTTTAGAATTGCCATCAAAGTTTCCCTCACTTTTGTATTCCTGTTCTCCCAGCCCTCTGGAGCAAACACACATACACATGGACATGCATCTACTTCTCCAGCCTCGTTCTTTTAATAGTGAATATTAAATGCATCCTTTCAATTTACTTTGCCTACACAAAAGGCAAGATGAAATAAAATATGAATTTAATTACTGATTAGGATATTGTTCTAGAACACCTCATTTCCTCCCAAAGTCCACAAGGCATTTAATTTCAACTAATTACCAATCACAATGAACATGCAGGCCTCAAAGAGTTAAGAATTTGTCCAGTGTCATACAATCAGAACATAGCAGAACCAGGCTTGTCTCCTTTCAAATTTCCACATGACTTGGATATATTTGGGACCTGTTTCCAAAGGTATCAGCATTATCAAGCACTCATCTAGGTGAACAGAGAGAAGGGAACAATGACGCTTCGTGTACTCATTGCTCAACTTGGACCATTCTCAGGGGTGAGCCACTTTTGCTCCATCATACCTCATCTTTTCCTCCTAGCAAATTAAATTGAAACAAACCCCCGAAAAAAAATACTTCATAAACAACAAACTTTTCAGTTGAAAAAAGTTAATAATTTAGATTAACTAGGTTTTCAAAAGAATGCCATTTTAAACTATGAATAAAATGTCACCAGTTTTGACAATTAAAAAAACAATAAATTAACAATCTGTGTTTAAAAATATCCCCACTGAGCTGATCATAACCCAGACAGTATTTTATCTTTCAGCAGGAAAGTATCTGAGTGGATGAATTTCTCAGACTCCAGAAACCTCAGATCCAGCCTCAGGAAGCACTGAGCACGTGACTTCTGTGTGCCCTCTACCTTCTGAGCTTTGTTTTAGGGTTTGTTGTTGTTTTGCTTTTGGGGCTCAGTCTGCTCTCAACAGATGTAGACTTACCTCAGCTCTTTGCTTCTTCTTATGTATTTCAGACAGTATTTATCTCTGTATTATTTATCTACAAGATGAGCTTAATTCCAGTTCAAAGTAAGAATTCAATCAATGCTTACTTAAGGAGTTATGAGGACAGCAAAGTGCTGTGGGATATCATTCTGTATGCTGTGAATATGTGTTGCTTTGGTTGGTTGATAAATAAAACACTGATTGGTCACTAGCCAGGCAGGAAGTATAGGTGGGCAAGCAGACGAGGAGAATTCTGGGAAAAGGAAGGCTAAGTCAGGAGTCACCGTGGCTAAACATAGATAAAAATTATGGGTTAATTTAAGTGTAAGAGCTAATCAGTAATAAGCCTGAGCTAATGGTCAAGCAGTTATAATTAATATAAGTTTCTGAGTAACTATTTTATAAGTGGGCTGCAGGACTGCGGTGGCCTAGCGGGACCAGAGAAACCTTCCAACTACATCGAAAAACTCACAATGAAGGAAGAAACAGAGATCATCTCTCCCAGGTTCCTCTCACCAGAGCAGGAACTCCTTTCTGCTGCCACTGTCTGTTTTTCCACACAGGAAAACGCCAACCCACCCAATCATTCTCTGCCTCTGAGATCACTCAGATGACCTAGCATTCTGCATACAAACCAGGAAAGCCCCGGCATAAGGTGGAACCAAGGTGTCTCATGGTTCCCACTTTACCTCATTGCCTGTGAGATGATCTGTGCGTAGCAGTAAGGCCCCCAAGCAGAAGATGCCTTCTTGGTGCCGTGAAGAGCTATTAGGGAGGCAGGCCCAGATTACCAAGAAAGAATATTCCTTTCAGTTGCTTCCCGTTGTTACAAAAGGAGAGTGCATCTGATGGATGTCAAAGACCATTTTCACAGTGCTGCCTACAGAATGAGAGAAAATACAGATGCCAGACAGTCTCCTGCACCAGAGGCCTAGCCTTACATTGTGGTGTGGTTAAACTTTGAAAGATGGCCTCATCAGGTGTCAGGCACTGCCCTAGAGATGGGGGAACTCAAAAGAGGGGATTTACCAGCTCCTGAGAAGGCCATACAGTGACCCCAAACAGAACCCCCGGCTCCTGAGGAGAGCAGAAACATTACCATCCCATGCACACGGATCACCTATTAAAACAGAAGCCACGTTGAAAAGTCCTTTAGGAAGAAAAGCCTTTAGCCCTTCAGAAAGGTGATGCTCATCTTTATGCCCCTAAATATGGTCCCTGGGACTTTGATTCTTACAAGCAAAAGAGAGAAACAGTTTTGAAGAACAAAGTATCTTGGCTGGAGAGTAATTTCTTGCTTGTTCAGTCGGAGACAGTTCATTCTGAGTCTGTTCAGTGTCATGGTCAAGGGAGGGAGAAGTAAAACATTGGTCCAAGAAGCCATCTTGCTCTGAGGAGTGATGAAGTACATTTTTGTGTGCTGAGGCACTCTCGTGGTTCTGCTATGCAGAAGGAGCCTGAGTAGGCAGGTACAGGAATAGGCCGGTTCACTGGGAGATTATTAGTGAAACCAGAGGCTTATCTGGCCTTGGGTCTCTGGGGGAGACACACCAAGAGGGAGAAATAATCCCCTCCAAGAAGAAGAAAGGACAGCGTCTTACTCTAAATTGATAGATCACTCGTGTGGTGGGTGGGAACGCTCTTTCAAGTCCTTTTGCCCTAGGCAATAAATTATTCCTCATGTTTCTGTTTTGTAGTGGCCAGTGAGCCATGAGTCATGCAGTGACTCACAGCATCATCAGACATGTAGATTTGGGGGTGCTCACTGGGTTCATGGGTTCACACTGATAAAGAAAGTCAGCCTTTGTTGAAATGGTGTCTTTTTCCATGCTACGTGTCTCCTGTGTTTTTCTTAGCTGCCACAGCCATCTGATTTTGCCATAAGACTCAGAAGATAGCAATGCACAATCCTAGAAACTAGAGAGTTGAGGATGTGATGTTTTAGGGGATTTTTAAAGTGTACACCCACACATCAGGCCCTCTATGTATTTTTAAAACCATTTTCACTTTTGCCATTTGTGCTGGCTAGTTTCGTGTCAGCTTGAAACAAGCTAGACATTTTGGAAGAGGGAACCTCAACTCAGAAAATCCCCTGCCCCAGATTGGCCTGTAGGCAAGCTTGTGGTGCATTTTCTTGATTGATGATTAATGTGGGAGGGCCTGGCTCAATGGGAGGTGTTGCCACCCCTGGACTGGTGGCCCAGGTGCTGTAAGAAAGCACGCTGAGCAAGCCATGAGGAACAAGGCAGTAAGCAGCACCACTCCATGGCCTCAAGGTTTTTGCCCTGCTTGAGTTCCTGCTCTGACTTCTCTGGATGATGGACTACAATCTAAAAGATAAAATAAACCCTTTCCTCCCCAATTTGCCTCTGGTAGTGGTGTTTTATCAAAGCATGTTTCTTTAATAAAAGGTAATATGCTGGTGCTTTGTTTGGAGACAGTAGATTGCAGTCGGATTTACTATTACAAGGGGGATGTCTCTCAACTTTCCAGGACTCAGTTTCCTCATCCTCTGTGTATCCTTGATTCCACAGTAACAGTTCAACAGATTTCAAGTAAAGTGAGACTGTACATGCACACCTATCTCTCTCTCATAGGTCTTCTCAGACCACACCTTCCTTAGCCCAGGTTCTCTCTCTCTCATGGGTCTTCTCAGACCACACCTTCCTTAGCCCAGATTATCTCTCTCTCTCTCATGGGTCTTCTCAGGCCATACCTTCCTTGGTTGTGTTTACTGATGACTTCTCTAAGCGGGTGACTGAGCTTGTGAGACATCCACTCAAGATACTTACACTAGCAGAAGGGGACTGCCAAAAGTCTATATACCCTTGAAGTAAACCCATCCACCCAACAAGTATTTTTGGACATTTACTACATACTGGGCATTAAACGCCAAAGACCTGGTACCAGCAAAACAGAAAAATCCCTGCCTCTTAGGGAGTTCACAGTGTCCACGCACAAACAGGTGAAGTGTACAAGAGCTGGAAACTCTGAAAATGGAGCAGGTGCCTTAGCAGGGATTCCAGTTCCAACAGCAGATCCAGACTTGGCATCACTGGAATGCTTACTTTCGGATCACAACTTGAAAGAGTAAGAGAGAGCCAAGAGCATAGCCCAGGAAGAACAGTCATGGAGAAGAAAGTACAGTGGAAGTCCAGAGGCAGAAACACGGACATGTCAGGGAAGCCGCAGAATGGCCAGGGGGAGTCACAATGGAGTGAACTCAGAGAAAGCATAGGATGAAGAGGGGTACAAGGGAGCCCGGCACCAGAGCCTTTTGGGGGTTGGAAAGATGGGGGGAGCTAGACTGCTGACTTGTTTTGACTGGAATAAGAAGCCACTAGAAAATTCTGAAGAGAAGGCAAGTGAGATCTGATTTGCATGTTACAATAAAGTTCAGTCTGTCCGCCATACTGGAAGATAAAATGAAAAGAGGAGGCACATTTGGGGTCATTAATATCATTAGCAATTTAAATGGCCCAGGAAGGAAATTTTGTTTTGACTGGAGAAGTAGCAGGGAGTTATGAAAAGTAAATGGAATCTAAATATAATTTGAAGGTAAACCCATTAAGATTTCCAGATGGAGTCAGGTGGTGGTGGTGCACGCCTTTAATCCCAGCACTTGGGAGGAGAGCCAAGCAGATCTCTGTGAGCTCGAGGCCAGCCTGGTCTACAGAGTGAGATCCAGGACAGGCTCCAAAGTTACACAGAGGAACCCTGTCTTGAAAAAAAAAAGACTTCCAGATGGATTAGAGTTAAATGTGAAAAAAGAATTACAAATGGTCAAGCTTGAAAGCCTCTTTTTCTGCGCATGCTCTTGTGAGTCGTAAACATCCATGTGCTTTTATGAGCACGCTCGTTGGTCTCTTTTCCTAATTGCCCTGACCTAGTCTTATCCCTTTAGGTCTCTGACCAATAAGCCAAACCACTTAGCAGTGCTCGGGGACTCTGTAGACCTACACTATAGGCTACTCACATGAGGTGTGAATAGCACTGCACCCAGCCATAGTTTGTCACCCAAATATGCAGACGAAGCCTTAACTAATTATTCTTTACCAGTAAAAAATCAGGAGTCAGATATTGGGGTAAGAATCTGAAAGATCGGAGAAGCAGGGGAGCAGCCATCAGAGCTTCCTACCTCTTCCGTTCCCTCCTTCAAAAGGGCTGAGACCCTCTCTCTGCCCCACCTTACTACTTCCTGCCTCCTATCTATCTACAGTCCTACAAACCTCTATGGTTAATTTTGGTCAGCTACTGGCTAGCTCCACCCTCTGACTCCAAGCAAGCTTTATTTGTCAGAACACAAAATGCCACACATTTTCCCCTTTTTGTCTAAATAAAAAGGGAAGTGTTTAACTAACATAGTTATACAATATATACAATAAGTACAGTAACTATACAAATATATACAGATAAGAACTACATTAACAATGTTCAATCCATTTGTGTTAGACAAATTCAGAGAAAATACTCCATTAACTATCCTATCTTGGTGAGTCCAAAGAGTTGTACCTAATTCACTTTCCATCCTAACTAGTATTACCAACCCCAAGGTATCTTTTTATGTCTCTCAACCTTAAACACTTTACACCTCTTTTGTGAGTTTCTTTTCTGAATTTGTTAACAAGGAAAACTATAATTATAACTATCTAGTCTTCAACTCCATCAGAGACCTGAGTAAACATTAAGTACAGAGCAAACAACTTCCAAAACTAAGAAATGACAGAAACAGTTAGTTGCCTGGATAGTCACTCAAGGTTCCTCTCTAACGTTGGCCTGCAGGCCTAGAATATCTGATAGACTTTTCTGTGAATCAGGATTTTTGAAGGACTGTCCCACCTTGTCTTGGCAAAGTTTGGCAATCACTTTCTTTTATATCCTGCTTGTGTAATTTGGACACCATACCATCAGCATTTGAGGTGAGGGCAGTTTCTTGCCCAGTGGCTAGCTTTTGCCATAAAGAAAGTAAACACCATATGGAGTTCCCTCAATGCCTGTCATCTTCTCTGAAGTAGATTGGTGCTGCCAGGAGCAGACATTTTTCATTGTGATAAAAAAACCTTATGTTATTAAGGCATCTTAAATGCCATATTCTGTAGATCTGTGAAGTGCTTGAAGACCACCTGTCTAAAATATATCTGTTTAACCTTGAAAACTTACCTAACATGACCAGAAGTTTCATTGTAATAGGAACTAACTACTAACCTGCATGTCTTTATTATTCTAAGTAGTTTATAATAATAATTTTCAAGGACTAGAAATTTATATTACATTGTTAAATGAGCTTTATAGGTACAATACCTTAAACAAGAGTAGAAACATATGTATAGTATGTTCTAACAAAAATAACATAAATTGGTATCAATATACAAAAAAATCTTAAACAAGAGTAGAAACATATATACAATATAACAAAAATAACCTCAAATTTGTATTAATATACAAAAGTCCATACCAATGTAAAATATTTGAGACTAGTAGTTGCTTTTTTGGTTTAAAGGTAGATTCAATAATCTACTCTTTTATCCTGTCATTTCTATATTCCCCAATGTTCTTTTCAGAACAAGATCCCTGAATCTAATCTCCTTTGTTCAGCTTTTTTTCTGACCATTACCAATAATAACTTATAGCTAATGCCCCTAAAGGATGACAAATATCCATAACCCACTGAACAACAACAACAACAAAAAAGCCTACCCCACTTCTTGGGAATGTACGCATCATGTTCTTAAAATGACTCCCTGTTGTCTGAGGGTGATGGCATCCCTAAAAAAAATGGGATAATTGTCAAGTACTGGGAGAGCTAGTTGTATCATTTGTTGTCCAGTTTCTATATAAAGGGAAAGTGCAGAATTTCTCTCAAGTCCATATGAGAGGAGTCTGTGAGTCTGGACCATCTCAGCTAGCCACCTTGAAATTGTCCTGAACAGTTTATAGTCCAAAGCCAACATTTGAGTGGTGTTTCTCAGCTTAGTGACATTATCACACTCTGGGTGGAAATGTTGTGGGGCCTCATGCTCCTTTTGGAGACTTCAAAGGTTGCTGTTAGGAATGGTCATGGTTCACTGCATTTTAAATAAATGCATTTTATTTAAATGCATAAATAAAAACATTTTAAATGTCATATGCAGCAGATCTCAAAGAGTTTAAAGGACCACATTTGTTAAGCACATCCAGAGCACAAAAAATTTAATTCCTAGTCACCTGATAAGAGACTCAAACCCAAAATCACGTACAGGAAGCTAGATAAAGCCTTTTTCTAGAATTATTTAGTACTCTGTAACCCTTCATATCATGACAAAAAGTTTAATATATATATTAATTTTATAAATTTTGAGATAATATTTATACCTTAAGA
>CABHPQ010153899.1:0-14268 GCA_902168405.1 Peromyscus aztecus
CTCTCAAACATTTGAAGATGGGGGACAATGAGTCAGATAATGAATGCCAGATAAGAAGTGGCCTGATTCATAAAAAGGGCCAAGAAACAAGGTGCCACAAGTCAAGAGAAGACCATGTCTGGTCATTAGTGGAAAAGCAGCACATCCAAAGATTCCTGGAGGTCGCAGACGAATGCAGCACCAACAGGACGCATACATGTTCTGCTTGGTCCTTCTTAGAGAAGAATGGATTTAATAATGAGAGCCATGCTGAATGGTATGTGGGGGATAAGGAAGTCAATACAGCAGGGAAAAATTCTTAGGGGTGTGAGACTAAACTTTACATGATAGTTTGGACATGCCTTGATATGTCTAAATTCTGATATCACCAGGAGTAAAATTACCGTTTCAGATGTTGTTTCCCCATGACCACACAGCCTCCCCATGACTAGAGTCTCTCCCATTCAGAAGAAAATTCCTGTATCAGGCATCCCTTCCAAATCTGTGGGCACTCATTTCCCACTCCAATAATTTACTCTTTAGACCTTGAATATGCTGAGCAGAAATGGGCACTATCGGCAACCTTAACTAAGGGAACATTTTACCATGTCATTGTTCAGACACATTCTGAAGGCATGTTTAACTCATGAGTCTCACAGTTCAAAAGACTGATGGCTGATAATTTCTTAAGAAAAGGCATAAGGACTTGATTTTTTTAATGTAATAGGGAGTTAAATAAAAAATGTCACTGTTCACTTGTGCTACCTCAACCATAACTGTACTGCATTGAAATTGTCCTTATCTATTCAATAACTAACTGTATCTTGTCATGTAAAAGCTCTGACATGACAATTAACATCTCTGTTATTCTGCAAGTAAAATTCAATCGCTCACTAGTAAAATGGAATAAAGAGAATCGGGAAAGGCAGATCTGCCACCTATCTTCTTCCCCACTCTATCCTTGTGTGTCTTCTTTGCAACTTAGAGTGAGAGGATGAAAAATCAACGTTTGTTCTGTGATGTAATATAGCATTCATCCATTCAATTATGACTCAACGTAGACTCAGACTTGGAAAGTCACTCTACATTGAAATGAAAGAGACATAGACAAATGGTCAGAACTCTTTCCTGCGCAGCTCACCTTTCTATCAAAATAACTTATGTCCTTCCCAAGGTATCTGTGAAGATCAAGAGCAGTGATGTTGACACCAACAACTTCCATTCATTCTGGACCTACTGGCCCAAGCATGGCAACATGTGAATCACGTGGGCTCTCTCCATGGCCAGGAAGTTGACATTTCTGTTCCAATCTTTCAGATGTACAGAAAGCTGGAATTTAAACAATTTTCCAAAGCTAAGCCAATCATTAAACTGATAAAGACTAAATGAACACAAAACTGACAAAGCTATGCTTTTCTCCTGTGCCATACCGCTTTCCTACATGAAAACTATTTTCAAACTTGAGACTTGATTACGTGTGAATTAGATGATAGACAAACAGGTAGATAGATAGATAGATAGATAGATAGATAGATAGATAGATAGATAGATACAGACAAATGGATTATCACATATATATGTGACAGATACAGATGGATATAAGACATGAAGATACATGATGGATAAATAGATCACAAATGATAGATGATAAATATGATACTAGGTGATGGATGGATGGATGGATGGATTGATAGATGGAGATAGATAAAAGGTAACAGAATTAGGGAGCTGTGGGTTTCATAGCTAGGAAATTGGAATCTATGCTTTGGGTTCATATCTCAATTTTTTTCTTTTTGCCTTAGTATCTTCAAATGAAAAATGGATATAATAACATACCAAACTAAGAGTTCTTATAAGTATTAAAGCAATATAAATGTGTGCATACTGAAATATATAGTGAATAATAAAATATTATTTTTTAATATTTTATATTTAATCGTTAATGCATGTGCACATGTGAATGCACACACTACATGCATATAGGTGCTTGTCAAGGCCAGAAGGTGACATGGATTCTAGGACAGCCAGAGTAGCATAGAGAGACCTTGTCTTGAAAAAAATAAATAAATGAGAAAAAAGAATTTGATAACAGTCATGTTCACTCAAATGAGGGGAAAAAAAATCAAGCCAAAGATAGCCTTTTCTCCTTCAAAAAGGTTCAAGAACGTTCTCCACTAAAATGTTAACACCATTTATTTCTGGATGGAAATATGAATATGGGTAATATTTACTTTCTATTTTATTCTTTATGAAGCCTTTAAGTTTTTACATTTTTTTTTTTAGACAAGGACATTTTATGTTGCTCATTCTAGCCTGGAACTTGCTCCTCCTGTCTTGTCCTCTAATACACTAGCACACTAGACTTCATAATTCATTCTACATACATCCTTTCTGATTCCATGTTCTTGGCACTATTTTAGGCACTTAAGATATGACCCAGCATGAATCTAACTGCCTCCTGAGCTTGTGGGCCTCCACTGGACAGGGCAGGGGTACAATAAGCAAAACTAGAGTGTAAGTCCAGGGGAAGAAAGGCCAGCTACTAGAGTATTACACGAGGCTGATCATACACCTCTCAGCAAAGAGGCGTCTGAGCAGCGGCCTGAACAATGCAAACCACCCAATATTGACCATCACAGGAAGGAGAACAATCTAGACAAAGATTATACAAAGTTGCTGAGTGGAAAAATCCCACATTTTTTCCTCCAGCTTTTTAAAAATGATACTTTAATTTGGGTGAAAAGGAAAAGAATCCCCGGCCCTGGAGTGCGATCATCAAGCTAGCATTACTGCCATTCTGAATGTCAATGCAGAACCAGGGGGGTGAAGCTTGGTTTCATCCCTCGACTGCACAGCACTGACTTCAAAAGAAATTATACCAGGGAGTTCAGTGGTCCCCTGCATTCATTGTATCTAAGAGGCAAACAGGCATCAGATTCTTTACCTTCCCGTGTCAAGAAGCAGCAGCTGGCTGCCTGCACTGTGCCCAGGAGCTGAGTGATGTGTGGAGATGAAGAGAAGCATGAGGCACACTGCCAGCCCCCACTGACATAACAACCTCAACAAAAGCACTCCATGTCTAGATGGTTAGAGACTCCTGCAGCACAGAATACCATTCAGGCTCACACAGATACACAGTGGCTTTCTCTAAGTGAGCTCAGACAGATTCCATGGGTTCCAGAGGCCAGGAACTATGGTGGCTTTCAGGAAAGTAAGGACAGTCAGTGATATAGCCTTTTAACTGCCTTTCATCTAAATATGTTGGTATTTGGGGGGGGTGCCCAGAAAAGGAAGCATGAGTGCTAAGGTCATGCACAGTCTGGCAAGGATGAGTTTAAGGCATTATCATTGCAAAGAACAGGGCATTTAAGCTCCTGGATGCAGTCTAAGAGTACAGTGACGTCATAGCACCCTGACATCTAGGGCGGGAAACAATAGAACTGGACTAGGCCTTGGAAGCCAGCAAGCATGCAGCAACTGAGCTTCCTCTTCCAGGACCCATAATCTGCCCTATTTACTTCTGTATGCAGAGTTGCTTTTTCTCAGTGGCTTCCTTGGTGCCACACGACCCAGCATTGATGACATCAGTGCACAGGTAATATCAGAAAGACCAGACCAGCATTAAGTCTATGGGACCTTGAATTTTTACCTGAAGAATGAAAAACAGACTGAAAATTCCCATTTCTGCTTCCAATTGTTAGAACAGGGATGAGCTTGTCAGGCCACATTGTAGCCAGAGTCTTCCTCTGGCTAAGGAGGGTACTTGTGTCCCTATTGGCTGTGGCCTATAAAAGGTGCACATGGATGTGACAGTGAAGGAAATCTGCCTAGTCTGAATAAACCAGGTCATGGCTTTCAGAACATGTCAAAAGAGTCACTGAGCTTCCCAGGCGTTTTTGAGAAATAGAGAGACGTGTATGGATTCCTCTGTCAATCATTACCTGCAACACAACCTAGAGGGCACGGACCTTCTGGCAAGGGGTTTAAGGGGTAGTAGATGCTCAAGCTTTGAAGGACTTTTATGAAGAAGTTTGAAAACAACAGTCTCAGAGTAGTAAAAAGTTCTCTCACCAGACTTGAAACCAAATTTCCCCTATCCAGATGGTTTGCAAGGCCAAGAGGGAGGGGAGCCCCGCTGCCTTTTTATGTTGGTCTTGATTGTTGTTAATGATCCCCAGCTGTAAGGCTCCCACATCTCTTTAACCTCTCTCTGGTTGGCCTCACATATCTCTGCCTCTCTTGCAGGGAAAATGGAACACAACACAGCGCCCTTTTCCCAGAGCATGTGCTACACAAACACATGCAGGTCAGCTGCCAAATGAACCCCAAACTTTGCCTGATCGTCATGGCAAGATCCCTAGGCTGCTCTGGAAGAAGTAGGTATTGGCATCCTAACTCCTGGAGGTAATGTGGAGCCATCCCATGAACCATAAAGGAAGATGAGGTGCTCAGTAGCCTGTGGCCAGTGCTACAAGGCTTCCTCTTCTGGTGTGTAGGAGTCACTGCCTTCAAAGGTACAACCATTGAGGATGGATTACATGGTATGGATTCTGATTTTAAAATCAGACTCCTTGCCTCAAAGTTACTTTCCAAAATGTTCAGATAACGCTATAGTATGTTCACAATTGTCTTTGTGGTATTCTTACTCATCATTCAAGAACCTTTGGACTGGCAACCCTGTAGATGCAGGAGGCACATAGATAAAATAAGAGCCCCAGACAAGCCAAGATGAGGCAAAACATAAAATGAGGTCTGAGGATAGGTAGTATTCAAAACAGATGAACCTTCCAGAAACAGCAGCAGTGCAAAGGAGAGGCTAGACTGTGGTATATGACACATACAAATGCAATTCTTCTAGGGCCTGTAAGAGGAGCTAATTAGGATGTTAGGGGATGGTGGTAAGCAAGGTCTGGGACAGGGAACATAGCTCAGAATGCAAAAGCCTCTTGGATTGGATCCCAGAGAAAACAAAGAAATAACCTAGACATTCCATGGAAACTCCATTAAAGAACGTTATATGGAGCAAGTCTTTGATGAAATCCCCTCCCAGGGTGCACTCCTAGGCTGCTCTATCCAGGCTACTGACTTCCCCACACTCCTGACCATTGGTTCAAACACTGGTTAATGATGGACAATCGAATGTTCTGCTTCTGTTGCTTTGACTGTTTTTCCCAGTCGGCTGGTTTTGTCTAACGCAGCACCAACCCAAGAATGCGGGAACTGGCTCTCATGTACTGTAAAATAATAGGCAATGGGCAAATAAACCTAAAAATCTCTGTGTGAAAATGACTTGAAGCCGTTTCAGCCTTACAGAAAGCAGCCTCTGGGTGCCCCTCCCTGGCACACACATACTCTCTACAGCACTCCCAGGCCCCAGCAGCACCGTTCAGTTCCCTGCCTTGGGCCCCTCAGCTGGGTCCAAATGAAATGCCCTGAGTCCAGTTGAGCCTCCTACTCAGGATTTTAAAAACGGACCCAATAAAGAAAATGTGATTTCCAAGCATAGAATCAAGTTTCCTTTGTTTTTTTTCATTTGATTCTGGGCCAGAGGGAGCAAGACCCTCTCCATTTCTTTATTATAATTCTAAAAAGGAAGAAAGGGAGAGATTTGAACCTTAACCCTGAAAACCCCAGCCAAGAGCAGTGCAATGACATCCTGCCCAAAGATCAGGCAGGCAGAAGCAGGGCAGGCAGAGGCATCTCAGCACACAGCATGACAAAGGCCCTGCCATGGAGCAGAGCCTCACTCCTTTGGCTACCCTGCCCCCTATACTCACATTCCCACTTTCCTCTCTCCCAGGTATTTCTAATACTTAAGAATGTTTTTCTGGAGACTAGAGAGATTGCTCAGGAGTTAAAAGAGCCTCCTGCTCTTCCAGGGGACCGGAGACCAGTTCTCATAACCCAGGACAGGTAGCTCTCACAATTGCCTGTAACTTCAGCTTCAGGGCATCTGACCCCTTTTTCTGGCCTTCAGAAACACCAGCATATACTCAGCTCTTCAATTCATTCTTTGTTAAAGTACAAAAAAAAAAGAGACCTAGGACATCTCTGTTGGTAAGGACAGGGGTGTTAAAGAAAAGGTGTACTGACAGACCACACGAGCACTACTTGTGTGAAGACTTGTTTTAGACAAGCTACTGCTCTAAAAAAGAGAACGAGTTTTACATTTCCTTCATCCCACTACTCTTATTTGTCATCCTTTATAACACAGAAAACTCCTATGAGTCACCCAAATGAAGCTATATTGAGCTGGCTCCATGCCTCTAGCACACCCAGCATGCGTACCTAAATGAAGAAGCAATTCAACGAAGAGAGAGAATTGAACTTAGGTCAAGAACTTAGTACAAGACAGTGTCCTCCACACACAAGCTGGTCCACCTTCTCATCTCCAGGATGATGGTTTGCTTACAAGCACAATACAGATGAGGGCCCTGAGAACTAGCAGATTCCTTGCTAGATTGAGACTCAGACCCATTTGTTCCCAAGGCTTGCTCTTTTCCTCCATCCTGTGGCAAACAAAAGCCAGCTCCCAGTCTTAAAAAGTAAATAAAGTAAAATGTTTACCTCTGTAGTGGTTTGAGTAAGAATGGCCCTGTTAGGTTCACATTTTTAAGTTCTTAGGGAGTGGCACTATTTGAAAGGATTAGGAAGTGTGACCTTGTTAGAGGAATTGTGTTACTGTGTGGGCTTTGAGGTTTCAAATGCCCAAGCCAGGCCCAGTGTCACACTCTCTTCCTGTTGTCTGTAGATCTGGATGTCGAACTCTCCGCTTCTTCTCCAGCACCATGTCTGCCTGTGTGCTGCCATGCTTCCTGCCATGATGATGATAACTGTAAGCCAGCCCCAACTAAATGCTTTCCTTTATAAGAGTTGCCATGGCCATGGTGTCTCTTCACAGCAATAGAAAATTGACTAAGACAGCCTCCTTTGGGAGGCAATGTAGTGCATGCCTATAGTCTCCGCCACAGTGTCAAGGGCCACAGAAACAAAGGCAGTAAACATGGAAGAAGGGTTAAAAACAAGAAGTTTGCATTTCCAGGCCTCAGGAAACAAGACCATTTGCATGCACTAAGCCAGAGGACGTGAAACACAGTGCAAGAGCATTGCTTCAAGACATATATCAGCTCTGCCAAGTGGACAGTTCTGAAAACTCTGTCCAGAGAATTGTTGTGATTTTCCTCAAATGCCAAAAGTCAGTCTGTTAAAAAATCACACCCCAGGGGCAGATCTGCAATCCATCTCTGACTCCATGTCATGTTTCCTCAGTTTACTTCCAGTCAAAATGCATATTTTTCCCAGTGCTCCCAAGGCTGGGGTCAGCCTACCTAATGAAAAGCGAGCTGTCTCTTCTCCCTGATATACACAATAGTCAGCTAACAAAATGCAGGTTCTGATCCTGGAATGTTTGTTGTTGGTGATGATGTAGAAACTGATGGCCGACAGCTTCATTTTCTCTAAGCTGGGAAGGCCCTGCTGGGAGAATTGGGAATGAAAAAAACTTTTGATTTTTGACTAGAAGTAAAACAGTTGGATAAACATGACATGACATGGATGTCAGAGTGCATAATGTCAGAGTGCATAAAAATGGGACTACAGAACTCACAGACATGGGCAGAATACATATAGCTGAGATTCAGGAGTGCAGTGGAGCCCTCTGTACACTTGTGCTATTGTGAACTCTCAGAATGCAGTTCTGAAAACTAGCAAAAAAGAAAAAGGTCTTGAAAATTAACTATTATCTTTTTACCACTGTACTATTAAAAATAAGACAAAACTCAAAAATCACTAAGTAATTTAAGACCAAAGGTTGTGTGCCAGGGATAGGCAGCACATAGGGTCATTATGGAAAATCTAAAATTGAAATAGAAAAGGAGCTGGAGCATGTTTCTGGGAGAGTGACAGCTGAGTTGGAACATTAAGCAAAGCACAGAGGGCACTGAACAGGGGGGATGGGTGTTGAAGGGATCAGGCCTTCATTCCAGCTCCTCAGAGCACACCAAGCAAATTATTCAAAGCAGAGTCAGCTGCGTTTCCATAAGATGGAAATGTGGCTTCTTCACCCTCACTTCTTGAACTCTGCCTCACTCAGATGATTCATCTCAAACAAGCAAAACAGCATCAGGCTACGTTCCTGCTACTAGAGAGAATGGAGTCTATCTTCTTCATTAATGACAAAGGATTTTCTGAGTAAGCCAGAATACAGAATTATCTTCTAGCTCTCACAGAGTCTAGTCAAAATAGCCTCTTTCTAGTCCCTTGGTGCAGTGTTTTTGTTTAACCTTTCATAGATTGCAAACAACTTTGATACCCTGATGAAAGAATGGGAAATTATCCCAGGAAAAAATATGCAAAATGCCAGATATAATTTCAGGAGTTTCAAGGATTCCTTGAAATTAAGAGAGTTCATGAATCCTAGATCTGGCAGCAGTAAAAAGGCATCTCAAATCCAATCTGCTTACTGGGCTTCGTGGACACCACCATTACAGTTACTGAATTCATTTCCATATTCCACAGAACCACTACTTAGAAGGGATCCCATGACTTTGAGGGCTGTTTTGTAACCTCCAGTAAACAGAGAGAATGAGAATGGCTCCTATGGTCCTCCGGTTCTGAAGTTCTTGCATTTCTGTTGTCTGTAGTCTTCATGCACCAAGGGAAAGCAGACCCACAATGAGCTCTTTCAAACATTCTTAACCCATGGAAAATGATTTCCTTTGTTCCTTTACTCTCTGTTCTCTGCCTGTCTTTGCTGTACATTGTCAGACTGACATCTTAGTTCACTTTCTCCGGTCCCATGCATCTTCATCAGTACCCCACAGCCCTCTTGCCTCTCATCTATCCTTGGAGAAGTAGGAGAATGGTCTTCCAGGGTGGAGAGGCAAAAAGAGGAAAGGACTACAATCCGCCTGGGGAGGGGGATTTGCTTTCCCTTAAGAGCTTGTGAAATGGCAGCCAGTGGAGAAGTTTGAGATACACACATCAGTGTTCCTTTGCCCCCAAAACAGTATTTACGGCTGGATGGAATATCAGTTTAATACTGGGATGAGATCAACTGGCTCGGGGCAGAAAAATCTCAGCTCCTCTAGTAGAGGCTCTATAAAAGGGTTGAAATTAGTAACCCTGTTGCATGGTCACAAAGCAGTGCTCAGGATACTTAATCAAAGATAGAGTCACCCTTTCAGGCTAATGGAATCAATACTGAGGTACAGTAATCCTTTATTGAAAGTAAGGTTTGGCAGATGGGTTTCCAACTGAAACCCAAACTTCTTTTGTCTCTGCACTATATTCAAAGCTCCCATACCGTCTCCAGGTACAAACCTCAAGGTCTTTTTCAAACCTTGATCCTGGATCATGGAGATTGAAACTTACTAATAAGGTAGACTCGTGGGCTCCAGCCTAGCTCTACTGAACCAGCATCTACATTTTGTAAACCTCAGATAATTCCTATGTACATTTGCAAATTCACAATTAGAAAGATTTGTGGTGGGTTTTGTTTTTGTTGTTTGTTTGGGGGTTGCCTGTATGTTGGTGGTTTGTTGTTTATTTAGACAAAGTCCAACACTTTAGCCTAAGGTTGACCTGAAACTCACTATGTGGCCCAGGTTGGCCTCAAATTCATGTTAATCCCCATGCCTCAACCTCCTGAGAGCTAGGATTATAAGCATAAACCACCATGATCAACTTTAAAGACATTTTAAAGGATGAAGCCATTTCCACAGTCGTTTTTTTTTGTTTGTTTGTTTGTTTTTTGTTTTTTTGTTTTTGTTTTTGTTTTTTTTCTCATAGCCTAGACAAAGGCATTTGCTCTTTGAAGAGAAGAAAGTTAGCTGGTCAGTTTCCGAGGTGAGAGTATGATTTTCCGTACACACACAACACCCTGAAGTTTCTCCTAAACTCTGAAGAAGAACTGCAGGAAAATAGCCTCAGACACATAGGTGCAAAAAGGGGAGTAAGTTCAGTCTCAGGCACATGAGTGGGAGGCTAAACCCTGGCCCTATCTGTGACCCAGGAGCCTCAGGACTGAAGCTGGGCGACGTGACCAGCTGCTTGTGATTTCCATCCCACTTCAGGCCTTCAGTACACTCCACTAATTAGTGCCTGTGTCCTGTTTCCAGGTGACAAACAGCGATAGGACTCTGTGATAGGGTACCCTCTCTCCATTCATCACAAGGCACACAGGTTACAGCAGATCTAACAGAGAGGCAGACATGATATGTTGTCCACGGAACTGTCACTTGTGATGTACGAGTTACACAAGTCTTGAGTGTTTTAGGGACTCCTGCAAAGTGTCAGATCAAATAAAGCCATCAAGAACTTAAGGAAAGGAGCACAAAGGAATATATTAGGCACTGCCCAGTCACTAATGTAGTGGTGACGTGTGACTCAGAAAACAGAAGACTCAAATGTTGGGTTGCTGTTTTCACCTAGGAAAATGTTGTAAAATGTGGATTTGGAGTCCATTGTCCAAACACAGTATCAGCTGCAGAAATCAACAGAATTTTCACTCTTCTTAGTTGTTCAAAACACTTGTCCAAGTCCTTTTTACTGCTTACAGCACAACATTTGTATAAACATTTTAAGATAATTCTTCTTCAGTTAGTTCAGAGACTTATCCTTATTTACAGGTATAGGTCAAAAGCCATCTAGCAAAATAAACAATGAAAAAAAAATGCTTCATCCGACACTTGTTTTCAAAGCCTCAGATAATCTTAGGGAGAGCAACATCAGGGACAGAATTGGCATGTAAAATGACTAGCGTGAGCCTCAAATAAGACAAAATCATCAGCTCAAACAATACAACAGAGAGAGTGACCCAGTGCCAGCTACTGAGTCTCCCTATGATTCTGTACTCTACCAACTGCATGGTCAATGGTCTTTCTGAGTTCCCTGCTACATTTTCACTATATGATCATGAGTCCTAATGATTGTACAAGTGATTCATCACACTATCAACTGAAATGTATAGAAAGATAAAATTGACTTAAATACATGGCAAGCCAAGCATCTAAGATATTAAAAATAGAATGTTGCAAGTCAAGGCTCCCTTCAATTATTTTATTCCCTTTCCTTTTGTGAAATGCTCAGATTTAAACCCAGGGCCTCATATATGCTAGGCAAGCACTCAACTACTGTGCTAGACCCCCACCCCTTTAGTCTTCTTAAATTACAGTTATCAACACATGACACTGAGGCTGATACAGTGTCCTAATAACAGTCTGTCCTGAAGGGATAACCATTTCTTATCTGCCAGCTGACACACTTCCATAAGATTTTCTAGCATCAAATCTGGGAGACTGTTTTAAAAAAAAAAACTGTAGTCAACATGTGTGTAAGCAGTTAGTGGCACTTTCATCCCAGGCCTGAAGAAAACTTTGGCCTCTACAATGGGGACTCACAATACAATGAAGACATTGCAGTTTTCCAGGCTCTAGACTCAATTGATGAACAGCATCATTTCTTCTAGAAGCATAGTTAATAGAACTTTTAAACAGGAAGCCTGCCTATGTACAAAAATCATACTGTGATAAGACATAATAATGACTGTAGCTAGAGTTTTTCTGCCTGACCCACAGTTAGAACAAATCTGTGTCACCCGCCAGTCCCACAGCCGCTCAGACCCAACCAAGTAAACACAGAGACTTATATTGCTTACAAACTGTATGGCCGTGGCAGGCTTCTTGCTAACTGTTCTTATATCTTAAATTAATCCACTTCTATAAATCTATACCTTGCCACGTGGCTCGTGGCTTACCGGCGTCTTCACATGATGCTTGTCATGGTGGCAGCTGGCAGTGTCTCCTCCCACCTTCCTGTTCTCTCAATTCTCCTCTCTGTTAGTCCCACCTATACTTCCTGCCTGGCCACTGGCTAATCAGTGTTTTATTTATTGACCAATCAGAACATTTGACATACAGACCATCCCACAGCAAATGACAATAATATTCTGACTGCAATGGGCTAAGTGTACCAGGCTTTTCTTTTAGGCCACCAATCAGCTCCCAAATCATGACACAGAAACTTCGTATTATTTATGAATGCTCGGTCTTAGCGTAGGCTCAGTTCTTGCTTGCTCTTATAACTTAAACTGTTTCTCTTCATCTACCTTTCACCTCAGGGCTTTTCACTTTTCTTTCCTTCCGTACATCTTACTTTCGCTGCTTCCTGTGTCTGGCTGCCAGCTGCCTGGCTTCTGACCCTGGGTATGTCCCATTCTTTCTCCCTGTTCTCTCCTCCTTCTTCTCTTCTCTGGAGTCTAGATTTCTTCTCCTACTTATTCTCTCTGCCCACCAGCCCTGCCTATCCCTCTCCTGTTTAGCTATTGGGCATTCAGCTTTTTATTAGGTGCCTTAGGCAGGCAAGGTGGAACAGCAACATATCTTTTCATAATTAAACAAATACAGCATAAGCAAATGTAACACATCTTTACAAAGTTAAAGTATAAAGAAGTATAACACATCTTTGCCTAGTTAAAGTTCTAGTCTACAACAGCTAAGTGTGTCACCCACAAACTCATAAACTGGAACCTTCATTTCTCAGCACAGCAGTGTCGGGAGATGGAGCCCAGCTAGAGGTCTTCAGGTTGCAGGGATGACACCCTCACAAATGAACTGATGCCCTTCTCAGGGGATAGAGTTCCATGGGAGATTTTTGTCCCATTTTCTCTCTTTTTGCAGGCTCATTTGACCTTCCGTCTTCTGCCACAAGTTCCATAAGGCCTTATCTGAACAAACTGATACCAGTGTCTTGCTCTTAGGTCCTCTAGACACCAGAGCCATAAAGCAAAATGTGCCTCTTTTTTAAAAATTGCATTTCCAAGTGTCATCTATTCTGTTATAATAACTGAAAATAAACTAAAACACAAATTCATTCTGTCCCACAGAATTCTTTTCATAGGTTTGGATAATTATTAAAAAAAAAAACCTGACCATATCCCTTATCTAATGGAGTAGATGAGAAATATCTATTGGAACCTACGGGATGAAATCACTGCTGGCACTGAAGCCAAGGGGTAAGAAAAGCCACCGTAGAGAACCCTAGAATAAAGAATGAGGAAACTTCCCGTGCAATTTCTGTGTTAACTCTCATCATCCTATTCGTGTTGGGATGGTCACCCTTCATTAATGTCAGGTGCTACACAGACGCACGGCTGCTTACCACTGCCACTGAGGACTAAGCCTTTAAGTTCAGATTCTCAGATGTCTGCCACGATGGAACAGAAATGGAGGTTTTTACCAGCCTTGACTGTAGAGATAGCAGCTGTCCTCGTTTGCATTTCTGTTGCTGAGATAAACATCATGACCACAGCAACTTGGGAAATTAAAGGTTTATTTTAGCTTATAGATTATAGTACACTATCAAAGGGAACCTAAGATAAGAACTCAAGGCAGGAGCTGAAGCCAAGACCACAGAGCAGCACTGCTTACTGACTAGCTTCTGGGCTCACTTTTTAGCTACTATTTTTTACACAGCCCGGACCCACCTATCCAGGGATAATATTACCCACATTTGGCTACACCAATTAGCATGTAAGAAAATTCTCAGAACAACAGCTCACAGACCAATCTGATGGAGGCAGTTCTTCAGTTGATATACCCTTATAGTTGACAACCAAGATTAGCCACCACGGTAGATTACCATGCTATTATTTTCAATATATATTATATAGAATATCAGAAAAGGTCTCAGGAAACTTTTATGTCTCTACAAGTCAGAAAATTAAGAGGTGAAGAAAAGAAAACTATGCAATTTGGACCCTTCACCTTCTATGGAGTTCCTAATAGTGGTGTAATAGAGAAGATGCAAAGTCACCAGTGGTGACTCAAATCCAGTGAAAAGAATTATGGGATGTTTGACTGTATATTTCCTTCATAAAGGTATTAATAAGGCTCATGGGTCTCTAGAAAACACTTTTCTATGTACCTAAACCACGGATGCCTGTGGGTGGCTGGTTACTTAACAAGTGATTGTTGTTTGTAATCCACTGTTCCAAGAGCCTAGGTAAAGGTGAGACACTAGCTTCAAAAACCAACTTAACCAGGGGATTAGTAAGTCGTGATGATTACTTTGAAAAGAGCTCATGTTAGTCAAGGTGAAAGCCTGTGACTGTCTGGGCAGCAGTAAGAGGACACAGTGCACTCAAGGGAAGAGCAGAAGCATGAGAATACCTAAAATTATGAAAGTCTTGAAAGGCAAGTGGCCTACAAGCACCGCAGCACAGCAGGGCGTAAAAAGGTGGAGGAGAGGAGGGGGAACAGACAGGGAAAGGTGGAGGTGAGGAGGAGGAGG
>CABHPQ010153899.1:14368-46108 GCA_902168405.1 Peromyscus aztecus
GAGGTGAGGAGGAGGCTTGATGTACCTGATAGGAGCCAAGGAAGGCGTTTGACGGAAGAACAGGAACTGCATGGGTGTGTGCCCAGGAGTTGCCATGTGTGGCCTCATTTTTGCTCCCTTCTGCATTTTCCTAGAAAAGCTCCAAGTGGCTCCATGTTGCATTGATTTAAAGGAAGTTTCTCCCTCAAGATCTCCTATAATGTATATAACCCTCACTAATAAAATCCCTCCCTGAATTATAAAATGTGGAACATCACAAGAGAAATTAAGAAAAATTATGGAAGGGTCACCAATTCACATAATATTCTGTATATTTTCCCAAATGAAAACACTGGGGCCTAAAGAGGCTAATTTGCAAAAAGTGGCATATTGTGTAAGCACCATGATTTTACTATAACTGCAATGTAATGTGATCCTTTACAAAGCCAGACCTCAAGTAGTCTTATTCTAAAGTGCATAAGCTTTGATAAAACTTTTGAAATTAAAAACCAGTAAATGATGAGGGATATTCATGGAAGTCAAAAATATCATACATTGGAATTTTTGTTACCCCAAGACCCTATTTACCCAAAAACAGTCTGGGCTTTTATGATTCTCTGTGCCAGCAAAGGCTCACTCTTACTACCACATTGAAAATGAAGTACCAGCCCATAGACCTCAAGCCAGGACACATTCACAGAAGCATCAAACACATCAGCCATTCCTAAGTGTCAGTTTGGGATACATAAAATTGTATTAAAAAAGCCAGACAAACAAAAACATGGAAGGAAGGTGTGTGTAAGTCATTTTCTACATTCCAAACAACAGGCGTGGCTCCAGTTTGGTGTCCTTATTCCCACACATCAGTGAAGCAGGATTCCCTCCACCAGTAACAGAAACTTTTTCTGGCCCTTTATTCATATTGCATTTTACTTGTAGTGTCTATGGATAGCTATATTTTTGATACTTTCTCTAGAAATTGTGTGTGTGTGTGTGTGTGTGTGTGTGTGTGTGTGTGTGTGTTTTCCTGCTAGGATTAGTTTGGGAGAACTATCTAATATAATCCAAAGGACAAGCCCTGAGATGTGGTTACAGTGCTCAGATCATGCTGGCTTTGTAAGTCTAGAACCTGTTTGGTAAGCAAGGCACTAAAAGTATTTCCTGCACACATGGCCCCCATGTTCTTACCCCCATCGTACAGGCTCTATTCGACTTGACTTCATCCTATCTCAGACAATCCCCCCAATCCTACTTGGTGTTCATTCCTAACTTCATTGGGATCTAACATCTATAAAATGAGTTCAAAACTTCTTTAAATTACTTGCAAAATATACTCTGTTAGCATAAAGTTGCATAATTTCAATAGCTACTTTGCAAAGTGTATTTTAAATTCTCTTCCTCTAAATTTCTTCCTTCTGGCTTAAGAACTGTCTCCAGGTTACATTTTTTGTGTTTATGGAGCTCACATCACAGTACCTTTAGCAGTTCCTTTTCAAAAGCAGAAGCTGAATGACCTATGATTATTAAATATAAATTAAAAAAAAAGGCTCCATCCTGGGACCATGGACCCAACAGCACAATGATGTCTACCTTGACTTCTTCTTCCTTCGCACTCATCAATGTTAAACACCAAAACCAAAATCTAAGCAAAACTCTGATTTCAGTCAACAGACCTTCTTAGAACCAGGTACTCAGGACACCCGTGCAGTGCAGCTCCGCTGTTACACAAGAAGTCAGGAGCTCATAACCCGTCGACTTTGTAGACGCCCCAGTTAGGGATAAAGCATGTTCTCCATGATCTAGCCATATTAGTGGATGAGGAGATCACAGAATGAAGACTCAATAAGCACATGTTAGGAAGCATGGCAGTAAATGGCTGCAGATAAGTGTCTTAGAACAGAATGAGTCACTGGCTCCACTTGTTCATTGTTCTTCCAGTAAAAAGAGTTTGATGTTAGAGAGAGCACTCTGCAGAGCAAAAGCATGAATCTTCTCCATTTGGGAGATCATTTTACTCTGTCTTTTCTTTTTAATGTGAATTAGTCCTTATTTTGAAAGAATGCTATATATTTAACTAGATAATGTATCTCTTCTCTACTATGGACCACTTGCAAGAATCAAACCCTAGTGAGACAAATGCTGAACACTTGAAATCCAGCCTAAGCATTAGGAACCTTAGCAGAGCCTCCGACTCTTTTGCTGGCTTTTGGGACCCTGCTTCTCATACTGGGTCGCCTTGCCCAGCCTTAATACATGGGGAGGTGCTTAGTCTTACTGCAACTTAATAAGCTATGATTTGTTGATACACATGGGAGAACTGCACTTTCCTAAACAGAAATGGAAGGGGAGTGGAGTGGGGAGTGGGAACAGAGGGGCTGGGGGACAGAAACTGGAAGGAGAGGAAGGAGGGGAAACTACGGCCAGGTTGCAAAACAAACAAACAAACAAACAAATAAATAAATGACAAGAACCTTAGGAGAGATGCTAGGGTTCAGGCCTAGGTCTGAGAGAGTCTGTACCAGCTTCTCCTGTGAGAGATTCCAGAACATATTTAATTCTTCTCAGCAAATTCAATGTGCTGCATGGCACTTTCAGGCCATTCTATTGGTGCTTTGATGTAACAGACACTAGTTATTAGTATTGCAATGTGTCTACCCTTGCCCAGTACAATACTACAAGCCTAATTATCTACTCTGTATGACATTATATGTTGCTGCCTCTATCATCCCATCCATAAAATGGGGTGAATAATTCTCACCTTCATTTACCTTGAATACTGCTGGGGAAAATGAGCATTATAAATTAAATAGCTGCTGCTTTTTGGGAAGGAAGTTACCTTAGAAACACAGACTTATTATTTCTCCATAGAAAAAAGCTAAATATATTAGAGTTTGCACAATGTTGCTGGCTGTGATTTTGCTCTTTTTAACCCTAGGCTGAAGGACTACATTAATTCCAGTCCCTAGGTGAACCTTTTATTCCATTTTCCACAAGAGAAAAAAAAAGTTACTTTGCAAAGAAAGGGAAGAAAGAAAAAAAATGCAATATTCCCAAACCTCATTTACAGAACATTCTGTTCTCCAAATTACAGCGCAGCAAGCAGGCGAGTGGGAACTTTTAGAATCCTGCATCCAAGCCGGTTCCACACAGCACCCACTAATACAAAATGGCTTTAATTACTTTAATATAAATCCTGGAAATGTGCAGATGGATTGTAATAATTATGCAAAACTGCGATGGTCCTTTATAGAAACACAGATCTTGCTAGCTAAAAGAAAATGAAAGGAACACAAGTTCAACACAATATGTCAGGAAGCATATCTCCTAAGAAGTCCTGTATTTCAAATGCCAAGCTGTACGTTTCATCTGATGTGGCAGTTGTTATGGAAACTATGCTTTTGATTGAACAGTAGAATAAATACCTACCTAAAATCAGCATGATGGGATACTGCATGAATTAAGAACTCCCCAAGACAACAATAACTTGGAGTTCTTCTTTGAGATAAATTTGAAAAAATACCACACACACACACACACACACACACACACACACACACACACACATTGTGTGTATTAATGAAATCTAATGTGAGCATAAGTGTCTTGGAATTGAATTTCCTCCCTTACCTGGAGCAGTGAGATCTGTTCCACACTGTGTGTGAATGACAGTGTTTTATCTCCCAAACACACTCACAGACACCCTTGTTCACCTAAGACTTAGCAGGTGAAAAGATCTGATGCTTTGCCAAAAAATATCATTTTTTTTTACATAAAAAGTCACATTTCTCCATTTTTCTTCTAAATTAGTATAGAAGAAGACTTGAGAAACAAACATGGGGTTATTACAGTTGTGATTTTTAAATCAAGTGGGTCATATATAAATGTGAAAAGTCCCCAGGCACAACAGAAAGGTCAGTTAAACATGGTTTTTATATTTTTATGAGTATGGTATTACACAATTGCTGATTCCTGTTGATATTAACAGTATTTCATAAATCACAACACAAAATAACACAAATACATCTATCTTTCCAAGTAGATATAATTTACCCATTTACTGATTTAATTAAAGGATTTCTCTAGAAAACGTGGACTAAAGCATACTGAGGTGTGTTTTCCCCTTTACCTTCTGCACAGGTGACATAGGGGACGGCCAGTGCAACAGGCGCCATCTTACAAACTTCCCCATAATGGGCATGCATTCGCCCATTGGATCAACATCTTTCAATTTATTAGCATGACAAAGGACACAATTATTTTGGATATGCCTGAATGCAATTTTCATTAACTTTGCAATGATTTATTAACAAAAGTGTCAGGAATGTAATAAAAGCAGCAGGACTCCTTAAAATGCCAAAATAAAAAATTAAAAAAAAAAATGAAGAATACGGCAGAATTTCCCAACTCGCCTTACGGCATCAGGTCAATAAGGTTGCCTGATTCCATCAAAAGCATCAGCATGGTGACTGAACTCTGCAATTAACAAAGAGTAAGCACAAAAAATGCTAATATCTCATTTGAATGTAATTATGCACAGATTACTGTTCACTGGAACAAGAAAGGGGATTTTAATTGTCATCCAAAGTTACACGAAAACCCTAGATTCTTGTTAACTTTTTTTTTTTTTTTGGTTGGGGAGTTCATGTGAGAGTAAAGCCTGCAATTCACAATTCTTATGTTCAGGGACATCGTAAAAGGCAATGCCTTTGTTTAAGAGATGCAACTCAAAAGTTTTAAAATAGCATCATTCCATGTATATTGGCAAGGTTAGTTTGTAATAAGTTTCACCATCGTTTGCATTTTAATACTATTTGATCTCATTTACATGTTTAAATTTGTTCCTGTAATAAAATTCATTAGTATGTTTATCATAACTACATAATGAATATAGCCCTTATGTAAAATAAAAAATTGAAAGTACATTAGAGACATTACAAGCTGTTTGAAATTACTGTGCTTTGCATATTATACCTTATTAATTAAATTATAAATTATTTATTTATGTTATTTCTTTAATCAGGGGCAAGCACTAGAACAATATTATATTAGTATAAGAAACACAACACAACTCAAAGCTAAATCACACATGGACCAATTTTCCATGCAGAGGCACAGAGATCCATTTTGCCTTGGGGTGGTGAATGCTAACCCCCACCTCCCCACCCCGTGCATCAAGAGCTGCAGAGACCTGTTAAAGGGAGACTAAGCATGGAGGAAATCAATGTTTCCTGCGCAAGTTAAAAACTTCACTTGTTAGTATAATGTCTCCCTTTGACTTCTCCTTTTATTAGTATAATTAGATCAGATATGCAGATGGAAGCAAAGAGCAAGTCATTCTAGGAGTTAATGCCATGTCTCTTTTATTTGGAGTCTATGGGCAAGAAAAAATCTATTCTTTCCATTTTTTTTTTCTGATTTCCTTTGTTAGCAGTAGTAAAGAATATGAGGAAGTGAAGTGGAGGAGGAGGAGAGAAAGAGGGAGACAGAAGAAGGGAAGGAGAGAGAATAAACTAGATGAGGAAAGTGACAGAACCAAATAGGAAATAGCACTAACTTAATTTTCTTTTTTCTCATTCCTCTTAATTCTGTGTGTGTGTGTGTGTGTGTGTGTGTGTGTGTGTGTGTGTGTGTGTAACTGGTATGGTGACACACACTTTGCAATCTTGGCACTCAGGAGACAGAGGGAGGGTCTTGAACTCCAACCTATCCTGAGCTATACAGGGAGACCCTGTCTCAGAAAAAGAAGCAACAATAGAAATCACTTCAATGTGCTCAAAACATCTGGGTCTCTTTCCACTTCTGTAGACCTCCGAGATCCATTTTCTAAGCATGTTTCTAAGCTCTTGTTCAATAAGTGTGATTTGACCAGGACTCGACCTCTGTCTGTATTCACACCAGGTTTAATTATTTTGATAAGCCCTTACTTTGGTCTATACATCAAGCATGCAGAGCTTAAGGACTTCAGTCCTTAAGGAATCACATAGGAGGACCAGGGGAGAGGTGGATCATTCAGGGAGCTGTCTGCTGGGAAAAGTGCAGGGCTATCACCAAGAAGGTCTGGATTTTAATCCAAACACAGGTAATCCTAACTCACAGAGTTCTACAGTTGTTTGGACAAAAGTGTAGCAAGTTATCTATGTAGTGTCTTTTCAGTAAATAACAATTGTTGCACAACTTTGTTGCAACAGGATGGAACATTATAACAGACTTTCTAAGAACTCCACAGGTCTGTGTGACATCCTAGAACTCATTTCAATAGAGATCTGCCTGGGAAATAGAGAAATACAAGTTGAGTGCTGACGAGGTTACTGTTTGAAGCCAATATAAACTTCAACACCAATATGCAGTAAATATAAGTATTTGTTAATTCATAGATTTAGTCTTATAATTTCCATCTTTTTGGTCAGTATCTGATTCCCTCACATTTTACAGTCCACATACTTTGATAAATGCCAAAAGAGGAGGCAAGGAGAGCTGTGGCAGTAGAGTAAAAGCATGGGGAGAAAAGTCTACTGTGCGTAGTGTGACTTTCCAGTTCAACAGGGTCTTTGGCAAATCACCAAGATCAAATACACCATGTTCTCCCCTTCATGACACTCAGATAATACATCCTTCTGAGCTCTTTGCAGGAAGACAGAGCCAGATAAAGCAAATTCTAGATGGCCAGCTGCTAGGTGCCTAGAACTGATAGGCTCTTTCTCTAAGAATTGTCCGTTCTATATGCTATGTCTTTGTCCTCTACACTCTGTGACTTCACGTGGAATGCATCCAGCAGGGAACCTTTAGGGGCAAGCTGGGATGGGCTACTATGCAGGTTCTTTCTATTGTGTTATGCCCAGAGAACTTAGACCCCAATCCCAACCATTACTCTTTCCCTACTAGAACAATACTATAAAGAGGGAAAGTTTTGTTTTCTATGAAAGTTCTTGTCACTGAAAATGAAATTCCAGTTGTAATTTATTTGATGAATGTAAGAAAAGAAAATGTCCAGAAATTGTCCAGGAATAGACAAGACAGTCTTGCAAGACTCTTTCAACTAGAGGTTTCTCTTGGACTGTATGCGTTTTATAAAGTAATATGTGATTTAAAAAAAAAAAACACACCCTTGAATATATATTATATTCCAAGAAGAGCTCTATACAGAACAGGACAGGAAATAAACGCATTTTCTTGAAGAAGGAAACCTTACATAGAGATGATCATTACAGAGAAATTAGATTCACTCAACAAAAGGATTCATCAGGAGCACGTTTCCAATCACTGTGCTGTTCTCCTAAGGGCAAATTTCCAGCCAAAATGCTTCATTAGCAAATAATCATGGCACCCCCACCTTTGTGCTACTTCTGAACCCAGGGAGTGTGTGTGAACTCCATGTGAAGATGGATAAAGGCTGTGTACAGGGGAAAAAAAGGAAGGGGGAGGTGTATGAACCCACTCAATCATGCCTGGGGAGGAAGTGACATCAAGAGAGGAAACAAAATAGAATTTTATTATAATTCTGATGATTCAAGAGATGAAAGTAGCTTGATATGGTGGTGCACGCCTTTAACTCCAACACTAGAGAGGCATAGGCAGTCAGATCTCTGAGTTCAAGCACAGCCTGGTCTACATAGCAAGTTCCTGGCCAATGAGGGCAACATAGTGAGTGAGACCCTGGAGAGAGCAGGGGCAGGTTGTAAAGGGTAGAGACTCTTTAGAGGTCTAGAATTTGATCAGCACATTTTTAAAAAATATTAAAATATTAGTTATACCTACGAAACTGAACATAATATTAATATTAAGTGTCCTCGGCATCTTTGTGTATTAGTGTTTATTGAAGCATATAATTACAAATATGTGCTTATGAGGATGAGGTTAAACACTGCTCTTGGGTGATTATACAATAGAACTCCCACAATCCAGATGGTTGGCTTTGGATTGGTGGTTTATATTAGGGCTTTTGGGTCTCACTATGATCAGGCTGGTCTTGAACTAGGATCCTTTTACCTCAGCCAGTCAAATGCTGCAGTGAAAGGCCTGCCCTTCCTGTCCCCACACCCACTGAGGTGGTCTATTAATACATATTTTTATGGAATACTCACTAGGAAGGGAAAAATGGAAATTTCTTGGCTTAATTCAAGAGAGGGTATTTTAGGAAACTATTTTAAGTTAAAATGCAGAGCCTACAGCCTGCATGAAGAAAACATGCAGTCATGTACATATAGCAAGTAACTTAACAGGTAGGCCTTTTAATAGCTACTTTATGGCTTGAAACTTGATTAGAAGTTGAAAAAATCCAGAGAAAGGCAGGACAACTTGTGTTTGTCAATCACAGATTATAACATGTGATCTCAAAGCCCCACCCCACACCACACTTTTCAAGGGTACTGATCACTTTTCATGATTTCCCACATCCGGTTGAGACCTGTCCACAAAGTCCCAGACCAATGGATTTGCTGAACTCCCAGCTCATTCTTTATTTAGAAAGCCCCATGGGCTCACAGATCTAAACACATACCCATTCAACATAGATCTTCCTGACTCCCCATTCCTCTTAGCCAGGAGCAACGCCCTCCTTTCAGTTCTTAAGCCCAAAAGCAATGTCTTCCCTGCTTCTTTATTCTTTCACACTCCACATCTAACCCAGCAGAAGATCTGGACATCCCCACCCTGCAGCATCTGAAACTCCTTTTTAAGAATCCTTAGTCCTAACATTCTCCTCACAATGTTCAGCAGACTCCCAAGCACATTCAAACAGAAACCAAGGTCCCTGCAACAACCCACAGTTCCAGCAGGATCTGCCCTCAGTCTCCTCTCTGCCTCTCTTCCTTTCCTGTTCTGCTCATACCATCTCCACTCACACATTTAAATGATGTTCTTGCCATCATTTAAATCAGCATCAGCTATAGTTCTACCTCAGGACTCTTGGACCTTCTACTATCCCATCTTATTGTGGATCTTCCCCTTGCATTGCCTCACCAATCCCTTCCTTTTTGCTTTGCTTTTCTCCATAGAACATACTATTTGAAATAATTTTGTCTATCTACTCCTATTTGAATGCAAGCAATTTGAGATTTTTTTTCCTAATTTGGTTTCTGCAATCATTTCAGAGATAAGAAACTAAAAAATATTGGTTAAAATACATTCTCAAGAGGACTATATTAGTTCATTAACTCATTAAAAGAAAACTAAAGCTCTGAAAGAATAATCAATATGCCATGTAGCACAGGTAAGAAGAAACAGTGGATCTGGGTGTGGTGGTGCATGCTTTTGATGCCCACACTTAAGAAGCACAGGCAGGCAGATCTCTGTGAGTTTGAGACCAGACTTGTCTACATAGTAAATTCCAGACAGTCAGTGCTATGCAATGTGACTCTCTTTCAATAACAATAATAACTTTTTCATTTTAAGGAAAAGCAGGTAGATAAAATCCCAGTGGGAATTTATTGTTTCCATCATATAAATGGCTAACATAAAACATTCCATACATTAGGCCCTTAAAGCTTTCATGGACTTTTAAAATATGAGATGATATAAATATTATGTAGTTGTTTTTGCTCTTTGTCTAATCCATTTTGTTGAATGTCATTGATCTTACTTGAGTTCATATACTATTGTTGGATGACAAGCCTAAGGTCATCTTTGGCTCTATAGTAAGTTTGAGGACAGCCTGAGCTATATGGCATCTTTTGTCTTTAAAAATAAAGTTAAAAGTAAAAAGAATGTTATACTTCACAAGTGGATAATAATTATTCTTGCCCAAATTTGCCTTATAGATCTAGAAAAATTCTAAAATGTTTTTCATTTCGATTTGGGAAGCTTCATTAACTATAATTCAGCTCAGAGAACAACCTGTAGTTGAGATTCATGTAGAAAAGACTCCAACAGCCAAGAATTCAAACTCCAGCCTCACAGAAATGAGATAGACAATGTTTCACACATGCTTCAGACATTTAAGTCATCTTGAACATCTGATGATGTTCACTGACTTTTGATTCTGAAATTGGCATCTTTTCTTATTATTATCTTATTATATATTATCTATGAAAAGACACAACCTGATAAATTAAAAAAATGGAAGTCCTTATGCCTGGATTTTTTTTTAAAAATTGAAGATAATATTTAGGGTAGAGATGGCTTATTGAGTATAATACAAGGAAGCAGAGAGTTAGGAAGGTGAAGGACTGCCTGGCAAAATGTCATTTTTATATATTGAAATGAGAATGCAAAAGTATAGTAAGTGTTATTAATTTCCACCAATGAAGCAAAACATGTGGGAAAGCCCTTTGCAATGATAGGCCTAAGTCATGGGGATGTGTGGGAAGTACCATCTTCCTCTAGAAAAGCCAGCTTCTCAGGTGAGAAACTTTGACTAAGAGGCTTAAGTAGTAGTGATAACAATACAATCAGCATCATGACACGTTGCAACAGCTCATGTTATTTGAAACTCTTTTCTCCCTTCTTTTGTTTCTAGCACCAGACATTGAACATAGGGCCTCTAAGAACTCTATCAGCACCCATTTCCCCAGTCATCTTCCTACTTCTTTTCACTTTGAAACAGGGTCTCACTACAGACCAAGCCTTGATTCCTTCTGCATCAGCATGTAAAATAGCTGGGATTACAGGCTGCCAATTACTTCTCCATTCACAAATCAGAAAGAAAGAAAGAGGGGGGGAGAGAAAGGAGGGGGAAGGAGGGAGGGGAGGGGGGGGAAGGAAACAAAGAGTTCAGGAAGCTACATGAAAAGTTGTCCTTTCCAATTCATCCCACTTCTTAACTATCTCACACTTTTGCTGCACATAGTATGAACTGGGGACCAGCCATTCTTGCTTCACCTGAGAGCTTGTGAGATAAGAAGGCTCTGGAGGTCACCCCAGACCTACTGAGGCAGACTGCATTTTACTAAGGTTCCTTTGCACATTTAAGTCTGAGGAGCATTTATGCACAGTATCATGAAATACTTTTAAAAAACAGTCATAAGAATTAAAGTACTGCTGGACTGCCCCAAAGCAATAGGCCATAGCAATAGGCTGCCTTAAAATTAGTCTATCTATAGAGACCCTTCCCCCTGGGGACCCTGCTTATCTGGTTTTTCACTTTCTATTGGGAGTGCAGGCAAATAGCCTTCATCACACAGCCAAGGCTTCTTAAACACTGACTCAACTAATCAGAAAGCAATGTTCTTTTTTTTTCTGCTCTGCCAAGAGAATCCCCATTATCACCTGAATAAAAATAATTTCACTCTCAAGTCTAACATTTAAATGGTATAAGATTCCTGTTTAATTAGGACAACAATATAAAGCCAGCTAAATCAAAAGCAGGGACGATTTTCTAATGGATTTAAATTACAAGCTTGTGACAGACTATGACAGATGACATATTTACTTTTCATGGGAGCTAAACGAATACCTTAGATAAAATGTGAGCTAAAAACATAGCAAATTTGGAATTAATTAATCCATTGACAATTTAAAACACCCAGCTTTTTCTTATAAAGAAAAACAGATGTGTAAAGCCAGTTAGTTAAAATGACAAAATTCAGCACATTATTGGAAATTAGTACCAAGTTGGGAATTTGATTTCATCGGAAATTGAAGATGCTGTAATCAGAATTAGCTGGGAGCTCGTGGGGTCAAGTGTATGTTGGAGTCTCACTGTGGAGTGTCTGGCTCACCCCTGACCACAGGGGCTTCTCTCACCAGGCAATGCCAGCTCCACAACTTCAGAGCTGTTCTCAGTGAGCTGCCACTTGTACCATTCCTGGTGCATCAAGTTTGTTTGTTTGTTTGTTTGTTTGTTTGTTTGTTTGTTTGTTTTACTGGCCTGTACAAGGAGCCTTTCGGCAAAATGTTTAATAAATTCAAGATCTAGCATTAGACCTAGCATCCTAGCATGACCTTCATTTTTCCTTAAGAAATAGAGAATCTAAATAGGACTGCAGAACCTGAGTGGGAAATGAGAATGTAAGTGTACGCATGCTTGGAGACATCACAGTGAACTAATGACTAATTACTGTGCAATTGAATACTAATGGAGAGACACACAAAATCAACATGAACAGGAAATGAACTCAATATGACCAATGGTTCTACAATTAAAATCAAATAAATGCCTCATAATAGAAAGACTTAAAAGATATGACTATAGCCAGCCCAATTATTCTTTAGGTTACACATTACTAAAAAATAAGCACAATGTGAGGGGGAACTATCTGGCTTGATATCTTTTGAAAAGTTAATGTGCATCTGAAATGTGAATTATAGTATTGTAATTATCTTCAAATTAAAGTATGTAAAACTAGTTCAATAGCAAGCCGCTTATTAAAGCAAATCAGATAAACATGAATTTCAGGAAGGAAACTTGAGAGGTTAACTTTCTGGGACTGCTTAATTAATTAATTATCACTCTGGATGTTTAACTCCTTAGGTCTTGGCAGCCCAGTCAGAAAGCTTCCAACAGAAGTGCCAGGATGTGAAAAACAAGAAACAAAGAAAACAAACAATTTATTGAAGACTTCCACCTTTAAACCTGGAGAGCAAATAGAAATTTGTAAGAGTTGATTGTTAACTTTTCTAACTACTTTTTAAAAATAATGGTATACGTATTTCCTTTAGTTCTATTCCATTTATTTCCCTTTCCACGACCCAGTGGCTGCGGGAAGCAGATTGAAATGAACTGCAATATTTTCTCTCAAAAAATCTACTC
Source organism: Peromyscus aztecus (assembly GCA_902168405.1). Classification (NCBI taxonomy): domain Eukaryota; kingdom Metazoa; phylum Chordata; class Mammalia; order Rodentia; family Cricetidae; genus Peromyscus; species Peromyscus aztecus. The sequence continues at coordinate 27,033 of CABHPQ010153899.1, forward strand.
ACTTATCAGCTGTGGATCTAATCAAGGACCTAATAAGTCCATAATGGCACATTTGCTTCCCAGGAGAAACCACTGCTTCTCATCACTCCAGAAAATACCCCTCTTGCAAGGTGCAAGCAAGAGCCACAGACTCGCTGCAACAGTCTAATAATTTGATTGGGAGCCCTTAGGCAGGGATAACTTAGATGACAATTAGAAAGCCTTCACACTGGTGCTAACATCTGTGTGCTGAACCACTGTATACTGATTAAAGGTTTTTAAAAGAGAACTAAGTATTTCTCCCATTAGAGCAGAGTCGAGTTCTAATGGCCCTCCTCCTTGGTATGTAATACTTCAACATTCCCTGCTGAGCTTCCTGCTTGTGAATCCACAGAATGCAAACGCTGGCTAATCACCATCTTAGAAGTGTCCAATCAATGGCTCAGGTGTCGATGGGCATAAGGGCACAGCCCTGGGAAGGGAAAGAAAGCACTGTTCATTTCATTGCTTTGCCTGGGTAGATTTCCCTTGAGTTTGTAGTGACATAGATGAGGTGATTTGGGTTTTGTTTTCCTGTTGAAGGAGGGAATCTAAGAAGAGGGTCAAAACTCAGAGAAATTGCCATGGGGGCGCCAATTAATGAAAGTCACCATGAATGAGGGCATGCACACCACATCTCTCAGTGTCCTCCCTGCCTTGTTATTAAATGAGTCGTGCATGCGAGGAGAACAGAGTGGGGAGAAAGCACAGCCATGAAGCTCTCACAAGCCCCAGCCACTCCTCTCCTTCCCCTCCATTCATTAAGGCCTTTTTCAAGCACATGGCTGCAGCAGATGTCCCTGAGAGAACATTTTGTTTCCCCCCTGCATCTCAGCTCAAACACCTGGGCTCTGACATGACGTCCAGTGGAGGCTATTTTCTTTTTCCTTTTTTAAACTTTCCTTTTATTTGGTTTGCATACAAGGCTAATAATGAGGTTTAAAAAACTATACACAATCAGTATACAATTACACTCATCGGGAGCCTGACATGTAATTTCTGATAAACCCATATAACTATGAACAGCAAAAGGAACCACAGAGCGCACACAATGTGTGGGGTCATCAGAATACAATGCCAACACAATCTCTGCGTCATGTCTTGTTGCATAGTATTAATCAGTGCAAACATTGTTTGGGAAATGAGAGGGGAGAGAAAGAGCAGTTTCCCAGCTGCTAGTGCTTTGCCATCAAATGTGATAGTCAGTTCCATCTCACAGAAGAACTTCACTAATAGAGCTTTGGACCAAGGAATGACTCTTGAGGAGCTTACATAAGCTATTCAAATTCAAATAAATAACATAGCCTTCTACATAGACCCAACCAGCTTTATCACCTCACAAAAGATATTTCTTGAATTATTTTGTAATTCCCCACATTTATGAAATATATTAAAACCTTTTACAGCTACAGTAGGTGGTACTGAGTATCCATATAAGCTAAATGATCAGTGTTCAGAGTTATTGGCTCATTAAAAAATATAATTTTGATTTTAATATCCTACATATTGAATCATGATTATTTTCTTGTTGCTGTTATAGGTAAAGGATACAACAAAGTTTCATTAAGGAAGAATTATCCAGGACCACAACATGACAGCTCAGGTCACCGGGAAGCACAATGCAATACTATTGTCAATACTATTGATACGTCTTTAAAAAAGTGAGGTTTGGAAATGCAGAAATGTCACAAGCTTTGTCTTACCTTCATTTTAATAGAGCATAGCAGGACCTGTATGGGAAGGGTTGACTACTTCAATTAGGTTTATGTTATTTTCACTAGGACTTCAAATCAGTACATTTAGCTGGAAAGCATTTCCTGGCTTTATTATTACTGTTGTCATCCTTAAAATGCATTCTATTTATTTTTTTAATTCACCAGGAGGGGTGGAGGAATATGGGAGCAATAAAGAAAACGAGCCAGTAACATGCCCTTGGGGACCAACAGTAAAGGGAAAAGAATCTCAGAGGAAGAGGGATGGCAGATGAAAATGAAAGACATATCTTATTAAACCATCATAATTAAGAAGTAATAGGTATTCATAAAGAGACCCAAGACCAAAGGCCTAAAGATGTCTTCAGTAGCAAGAGCAAATGTTGGCTAATATAGTAATCAACAAATAATCTACATTAAAAAGCCATTGGAACCACAGGAAAAAAAGAGGGCACAGACCTGTCTTGTTGCAGCCCACCTCACTTTGTAATGCATTGTGGGTTGACTGAAACTGAAATTACTACAGAAGATAGAAAGCAGGAACACTTCCACAGCACAGAAATTCTGGCAAACACAGGTCAAAGGCATGCACCTCACTCCTTGTCACCTGTGGCTTATATTATGGGATAGTCTAGACTGCAAACCCCGAGATTACAATTGTTGCCAGAGAAACCAGGGGAACCGGGAACTGATGATGACACTGACCCCACATTATTCATTTTGGCACAAAACAGGAATTAATTGGAGAGATTTTCCCTTAGTTCCTGTGCTTTAAGTTAGCTGGACCTCGGAGCACTGAGACAAGGCTGGAAGGAAAGCAGAACACGTTTGGTCCTTGGACACCCCCTAGTGTCTGTGTGAGCATGAACGCGGCTGGCAGGCATGTCCTTTGCTTCTCTGTTGTACTGAACAGAGAAGACCAAGAACAGAATGTTGAGGCGGAAGTCCTAGGATGCCACAGGGCTGGGAATCTGCTCTCTGGGCCAGAATGCCCATGTCAGAGCCCCAGTTCCCTTCCATACTCCCTAGAGTTCCCATTTAGTAGGAACTTTCTCAAGGTGTCAAGAATTTGTCTCAAGAAAATATGGAAATCATACATGAGGCCAGAAAGGGCCTATAATTTGTTTCCAATTTTTTTAAGAGATGGATCTCACAGTTAATATAGTGAATACAAAATGAAATGGAGAAAAAAATCTTTTGGGAGGATCTATGACCATCTGTCTTTATACAGATAACTTGAGAGTGTTTGCCGAAGCACTGTGATGTATTTATGTCGGCCCCTGTGATTGGATGTGAGTACTGAATAAAGCCTGGGAAGACTGCTGGCCACTTCTCACAGTCAGCGGTTCTCTGTGCGAGATTTCATGTGTGTGGTGAAGATATAATTTAAAGGTGGCTTGGAAAAGCTTCAGTGTAAGTGCCTTTGAAGGTTCCTGTACAAATTGTGTGACTCCCTTTCCATCTAAGTGAATTAATTTTTGGTATCCTGGGGTTATCTATGGGCTAGGTTTTCTCTGTTAACATATTGTTAAAATTATGAAGTATTACTATGGGTTCCATCCGCACTCATTTCAAAACTGTAAAAGAGCAAATGTTGTTATACATGGCTTTTGCAAATGGCCCTACCTGCCCCAGAACTCTCCACAGTTTCTGGGAAAACATTCCATATATGACTTAATGAAAATCCAAGAGGCGGTGCACTTTCCTAATTTTTCTAGCATTTTCTAACGGATTGGAGAAAGCAACTAGTCATTCTATTGAACGCTAAAGACCATTTTATCACAGCAAGGGGAACTTTTTCTTGCTGTATCTGGTTTCTATCACCTAGACTAGATCCGGATCACATCATTTTAGAGATGAGTATCCTAAGGCAGCATCACACTGTAGACGGTAAAGAAATGAGATGTCAAAAACCTTTGGCCCACTCCACAACCTCCCTGAGCCTCTGAATGAAACTTTTAGCATTTATTTTTATTTTTTAATTCCTTCACAGGAAATGCTACTGTTTAAAATAACAAACAAAGATAGCCATGTTTCTGGTTATAGCCAACACTAAATAAACTTACTTTGAAAAAGGAATCTTGGCATATGAGAACAAAACCTATATAAGTCTCTTGATCTTTAATCCTTGTGCCAATGTCTGTTTTACAGATTATGGCCTCAGCCCCTGACAAATCTGCTTAGTGGATTTTTGGCTGACAAACCTGGCAACACAAATCCTGTCTGAAATGCACTCAAAAGGCTAAAATAAACATTTCCATAATAGCTACTTTACATAGCCTAGTAGGTTTCCCTTTAGGACACAAATTAGACTTTTTTTTAAGTGACAGTATTAATTTTTGTGATTATACACAGAACTGAGATTTTTATTTAATATGCTGGGCCTTCTTTTAATGCTTTTCAAGGAGATCAAGCGCTTTGCCAACAGACGGGTACTGCAGCAGGGGTGATTATAGTCATTTTTCTCATAATTGGGAGTCACCATTTGGTCGCCATCTTTCACTCCCTCATTGACTCATCATCTAATCCTTTATAACAGGGTTTGGTGGGTGTCATAAGAATGTGCCAAACAGCCAGGAAATAAAACACAGAGCAACCCCCTGGCTGGTGGGGACAGGAGGGATTTTTAACATCTGCCCAGCCCTTCACACTGCAATAAATTTTCACTTAATAAAAGTGACCCAACAAGGGGAAAGAAAGGGCTGAGGAGGATTTGTGGAGAATCTGTGTCTTCTCTCAGAAGACACCTTAAAGAACAGGTTCTAATGCACATGGCGAGCACGGTCTTTGGATGATAAAAAGGCCTACGTGCTTGTTACAAGTAGGAAAGCCCCTCTGTTGCTTCCCATCCAGCCAAAACCTAAACCCAAAATAAATGTAGCATGCTGTCCCTTGCATTCACTTATCACCGCTTCAGTCTCAGTTCACATCGAATCCCAGGAGCTGGTACTAAGTCATCAGCAGTGGACCTGTGTGAATTGTCAAATAATGGACTGACTCAGAGATGAACATTGGGGCACCCGAGTTCTCATCACAGTTCTGTCATCTTGGGAGAGGTGTGTGACATAAGGTCTCAGATCCCCTTAATTCTACAAGCAAAGAGAAACATTGTTCTGATTCCTGGGTTTCCCTAAGAAAGAAAAAATAAATAAATAACAGAGTGAGTCTGATTATTTCACGTTTTAAAGACTAAATGCGAGGCCTTGCAGTTTAGCTTGCAATGATGCTTTCTGTTAGCACTCTGCCGTCTGTGAGCCAGGGAGGCTGGCGCAGCCATCTGCAGCATGCATTCTATCTGACTCTGGGTGTGCAATTTCCTTTGGAATTTTCCAAAAGTATTAGGACTAAGCTGCTCATTTTTGAGAGAAGTATCAGATGAAAAGCCTCCTGCTTATTTGCTTTTAACTGATCAGTAACTGCTTTTCTTCCACAGGAGACCACTGGCGGCTATGTTGCCTGGAAACAATAGCTAAGGCTGGCTCTGCTGGACCCAACTCTGGAATACTGTTTGATAAAGACCTTGGGTTTGTGTCTCTGCCAACTTTTTATTGTTGGTGGTGCTTGTTGTTTGTTTGTTTGTTTGTGTGCAATGGTACAGATAGAATCCAGGAACTTGTATATGATAAGCAAACACCCCTGAGCTACATCCCTAGCCCCAGAATTTGCTCATGTATGTGAGTATTTGTAGGTGATACACGTGTGTGTGTGTGTGTGTGTGTGTGTGTGTGTGTGTGTGTGTCCCCCTGCTCTTCCTCTATAGTTCCTCACCTCATTTTGTGAGACAGTGTCTCTCACTGAAGCTGGAATTCACTGTTTTTGCTACATTGGCTGACCAACAAGTCTGAGAGACACCTGTCTCTGCTCCCCACCTCCTGTAGTCACCACTGCATCTAACTTCTGCAAAGATGCTGGGCATGGGAACTCAGGTCCCCAGTCCCTGGACTTACTTTTAAACTGAATCATCTAAATTTCATTCTACAACTGAAGCCCATTGATTTTATTTACATAACTAAGATCTAAGTTACTACTCACGTGTGGCGAACTAGCCCAGCAGGAGGATCGCTCTAAGCTAGACTAAGTTAGGCACCTTCAACAAGCCTTGCACAATTTTAAATAAGCATAAGAAATAAAAAAAGCCTAGTAAAACAAATATTTTGCTTATCAAGTTTAACCTTTGTGATACCAAAACAGTAACTAGAAAATAAGGCCAAGACTCCTGTTATAACTCAGGAATTAGTGTTTCTCACCCACACTATTGGCAAAGGTTTAACTTTTTACACTCACTTCTTTCAAAAAGCCTCTGCAAGAAGCTCACTGAATAGCAGACCATCAAAGAAGACAGTTGGAATAACTCAAATCTAATTTTATCTAACAATTGCCTCACTTAACTAAAAGTAAAGACAGAATGCAGGAGACAATTTCGTCTATGGTAACTGAAACTTTAAATAACTAAACAGTTAACTTTATACTTTTAAACCTCTAAGCACTGAGGATCCTTTGCTTGCCAAAGTTGAATTTGTCCATTTACACAAAAATTATAATTAAACCGACAGTTACATAAAACAAATCTTTAGAATTAGGTTTAGAAGTTCATTTCATAAATTATAATTAGCTTTTAACTTAATCCCTTTGTGAATCTCAGTTCTACTATTTAGATAAGAGGGAAGTTCTACTTTTTGTTTGTCTGCCTTGGTTTTCTTTGTTGTTGTTTTGTTTTGAAGACAGAGTCTCTCTGTGTAGCCCCAGCTGGCCTAGGGCTCACTGAGATCTGCCTGTCTTAGCCTCTCTCTCCCATGTGCTGGGACTAAAGGTATAAGCCACTGCACCTAGCACACTCCTGATGATGACCTTTATCCCACTCCTTACCAGCATGACAAAGGAATCCATGAAGCACCAAGTCATAAACCCATCTTAGCAGGCTGCTCTTTTCCTCAATGGAGGAAAGTATTTTTTCATCTGAGTCATATTTGAAAGAACCATTCGAAGGCATCCAAAATCCCTTCCCTTTGCAGCTACACCTTGTTCTGGATACTAGAGTGCACACTACAAGTGACAACTACCAAATTATGAAGCAAAAATTATACACAGTTATATCCCTGTGTGAAAACAGTAACTTATCTTTCCCCTTAGCAAATTTGCTTCACTTAAAAAAAAGAAATCATTTTCTTATTTTTGTTTTTGTTTTTGTTTTTTTCAGAAAAAGAGGGAGGCACATGGAGGCAAGAGGATTTTGAGATTGATATAATCTCTAGTTTTCCTTTTGAGTTTAAAATCACAAACCATGCACTAGTGTGAATTCTTAGGCACAGCCTGTCATATCCATTGTGATAATTAATATAATGGCATACTGTAAATGCCACTGTTGTTAAGGCTGTTATCTTGGTGGCCGCTGTTGTTTCTGACAATGCTATTAATAACATTACTATGTTGATAATGATCCTAACAAACAATGTTAAACACAAACAGCTCAAGGCACCGCCTCCTATACATACTGGAAAGGCAGCACATTCTCTGGACAGCAGTGCACCGTACAGGACATGACGGACATTGGATAGGAGTGAGTGATTCTTTGCCAAAGTCCTGGTAAAACTGTTTTTGTGGAAATTCTTTATAGAAAACACTCAAGGAAGAAGAATCTTTGTGAGATAAAACTAATGTAAGTTGAGCTAGAGAGAAGCAAAGATTTCAGCTTTAGAATTCAAAATATATGTATCTAAGCAGCAATAAAGCAATAACTTGGAAAGAACTTTATTATTTCCCTAATCTTATTACAAATGTAATAAACTCAATTGTTAAAAAACAAAAACAAAAAGCTGGACAATACAGAGTAGCACACAGAAGAAAATAAAAAGCATATATAATACCATCAATGGGCAGGTATTTTGAGTGATTTAAATTTTGAGTAATTTATTTTGTAATGGGGTAAAAATCCTTATTAGAACAATTTATCTAAGTGCTTTTCAAACATCCCATCATAACCCATTAGTGGAAGGTACAATCAGTTAAGGGGTTCATGCTCAGCATCATTTTTACAAGAAATTGGAAGGTTTTTACTGCATAATAATTTTTCACGAACCTTTATTCTTATATGTGTGTGTGTATATATACATATATATATGTATATATATCACATACAGAGTTATGATGTAACATGAATTTCTAAATATAAGTCATAGACAAGATACTGAAAGTAATGGCTGAAAATCTTGGTCATGGCTTTAGTTTATGTATCTGAAAAATGGGAAGACATTTGTATAACATTTTAATAACATGATATATTTCCCAATAAACTTAATCTTGGTGAGAAAAAATCTTTAAAATGCTATTTTATCGGGTTATTGATAGAGATGTCAACTGCCTCTGCTTGGCTGCCCTCATGTGTGCTGGATGCCATTAAGCAGACAAACACATTGCTGTCAACCTTAGAGAGCTCACAAAGTAGATATTCATCAAGCAAGAGAGCAAATAATTGTAAACTCTCAGCTGTGATGAATACCATGGTGCTCACAAAGTCCAAAACAAGAATATAGTCTAACTTGCCCAAGAAGAAAATTCAGGATTCAGGAGGTGCCTTGACTCATGCAGCTTGGGTCCAGGGACCCTGGCTAGGGGCTGTGAGGAAATGAAGAAAGGACAGACATACAGATATACATATAATGTAGCTGGGATGAGGGGGTTCTCCAACCACTACTACCTAGAACCCAATATGTTGATTAGGTACAGCACATGGGAGGGGTTACTTTGTCTCTGTGGGTCAGCAGTCTCAGGAGGAGGAGGCTGCAGTTGCTGATCTTGTCACACACTAATCAACCATTCATAAACATTCATACGTAGACTTCTAAGGAAAGCATTGCCATCCCTCTTGAACTTGGCTTTACCAATTTGCCATGGCAAAATTGGTTCTAGAGTCCTTGACAGGCATTACACACGTCAAAATACAAATTCGCTCAGGACTTCACTCACTCGGGGCTTCCTCTGCTCCCTACAAGGAAGGGTTCTTTGAAAGATAAGATTGGTATATTAAAAGGTGAGGTTTTTAACTTTAACAGTGAAAATCTATGCAATAAGAAAAATTATCAAGTAAGGATTACATTAACAACATCTAGTCCATTAGTATTTGGCAAATTTGGAGAAATTATTATCTATTGTATCTTGATTAATCCAATGTTTTATACCTAAACATTTTTTATCATAACTTGTATTATCATCCTAAAAATATCCTTTTAGACCTCAATACGCTTTCTTTAACAAAAAAAAAGAAAGATAAGATAGGTGGCATCAAAGCCTAAGAGTGCAGAAAGTGTGCAGAGAAGTTTGGGTAGTTATTTTTGGAATATGAATGGAGGAGGGTGGAATAGTCCATTTTGTACTGGTATAACAATACGCCAGACATGGGGTGATTCATAATGTTGAGGAAGTTGTTTTTCAGATCTAGAGACAGGAAGCTCTAAGACCAGGTGCAAGCCCCTGACGAGGGTCTTCTGGTTGTGCGTGTGTGTGACAGAGGGGAGCAAATGCACCCCATTTATGGCAGCATTAATTCATTTGTGAATACAGAGTTCTCATGACCCAAACAGCTTGTTAGGCTACACCTCCCAGGACTGCACAGAGGGAATTCTATTTCTAGCATATGAATTTGAGGAGTTGCATTGAGAATGAAGCAGAACATTACATGATCATTCATGAACCTATCAATTCAGTTGCTTCCTTATTATTAATAAAGGTTCCTATGGGACAAGAAGCTGAGCAGACCATGAGGTGTTTTGCCCAACTTTCTATACAAGTGAATATGCATGCACCTATGGTAGCAATAGCTTCAGAAACCACCAATATATACCTTGTAATTATTATAGCCTATCACCCTCTCTATTTAGTGAGGAAAGTACTAAAAAACTTTAAATGCATCCTATATGTACTGGCAAGCACATCTAACTGATTGGCCGCAAGTATGAATCTGAAAACCGGATTAGAGGCACATTTTCAGCTCTTGCTCTCTTTTCTCTAGAATTATTTTGCAAGTCATTAGATATTCAGCATTAGGAATCTTTAATTTAAGGAAAGTCAAGATTTCTAAAAAAGAAACGCATTTAATTTAAGCAGATAGTTCTGAAAAGCTCAACCATCTTAAGTAGAAAATAACACGAAAAGTTATAGTAAGTCTCCCGTTGTTTCACTAAGGGGACGTGTCACCACGCGGCCTTCTAAATGTTTGTGTTTACAGACAAGGATCAGCGCTGCTCTCAACTTAGCCAAAGAAGTTTCTTTCTGCGGTAGGTATCAGTTAAGGAAGAGACTCATAATGGTTCAAAGTATGGATGTAAGTCGTCGTTGGGTGCTCAGCCCCAAACAGGACATCTCTATCTACCTGCCCCTCTTGCCTCAAGGCTCAGGGAGCACTGGAACACCATGGAAGATGCGGTGGTAAGGATTTAACAGCCAGAGGATGGGAAGAGTTCTGTGAGATGCTGACTTCTCCATATGCACATCACATGACCTGCACAAGACAAGGTCACGCCAATACAACTATAGATATTTTGTATGGATCTTGTGTTTAGATTGTTTTTCTCCAGTAAACTATCACCCCCCCCCAAGTGCAAAATTAATGTCCAGTTCCTTCATAACATGTAGATCTCTGCTCTGAATGTATCTATAAAATATGTTTGCTTCAGTCATACAGTTACTGTTCACAATTTCACTTGGCACTTGCCATTTAATCTTCCTGAAAGCAATTTTATCATCTAAAAATGGCTACAATGTTACCTTTCTTGTGTACTATATTTAGATTCTAAAATTCCCTTGTATATATGGCCTGGAATAGAGTGGGGCTAATAAATGAACTCAGTTCTATCCCTACTCATCTGTTCACTGCCTCCATGCACATCAAAATGTGTTTCAACATTGTCCAAAGTAAAGAAATGCTTTACAAATCTGGCATCCTTAGCCATGAGTTTACCTTCTCATCCTACTCCCCAATTAAGAGAAAGCTCATTTTGAGGCTTAATGGAGAGTGTCACAGGTTCATCAGAGTTCAAATCAGCAGTCTGGAGTGAATCTGTAATAATCCATGACCACAGACCAGTTTGTATTTTTCCACTAATAAAACTCAAGAATGGCTATGTTTAAATGAAATTTTGCAGGTCATTAATCCATTCTAAGGCCTGCCTCTTTGGGCCGTTTAATTGGGAAACAGTGGTGGTAGACCCAGATTAAAAATCTGGACCTTTGTAGTAGATCGGTTGGTTGGTTGTTCTCAGTTTATGGATTTATTAAAGAATTTCTAAATGGATTAATTGAAAAGCTCTAAAAGTCACTATCATCTGTCTACATCAAAAGGATTTGGATGATAAAACCTACAATGACTCCCTACAAAACATCAAATTCTTCTGAGGCAGGGATTCAACTTTACTTTAACCTGTGTAAATAACAGCTTTGGAAGCTGGGTTTCGTTGGGGAGGGAGGGGGACTTGGTGGAGGAAGCAGAGTCTGAAAGAGCCAGCTTAGGACTTTCTAACACTAACACTTCAGTGAGTCATCCCCAAACTGTGAGTCTCGGATTAGTTAAAAAGGAGCCAAACCAGCACCATGGAGCCCCAAACCAGTCACAAAAATGAAAGGACAATGTGAGGCCAGTAAATACAATGAGCTGTGCATTCCTGGCCCAAAGCTAATGAAAGCTGAAAGGTAAATTCATGACAACAAATGTGATCAGTCTGAGTTTAGGGCCACACAACAGCTCTTAACTGAAGAGTAAGGGGATGCTGTCGGTTGTTTCTTCCCACTCGGCCCCTGGACCCAGGCTCGCGGCATCTGAACAGAATGCAGTTTTCCTGCTCATCTCTACAAAGACTGCAAGTAGCTGGCTTTGTTCTCTCGGTGTGTTCTACCAAAAGCTCTCTAAGCCATCCCTTTGGTCTTTTCTTCACCCTTTGGAAAGGTGCTCTGGAGGGACATTCGGGCAGCTCTTCAGGATCTTGGCTGTCCTGCTTTGGCTGCCTCTAGTTGCTGCAAAGCACAAAATATCTGCTCTATGGTGACTGCCTGGGAATGCCAGCTAAGGGTAAGTAAAACACTACCATCCACACTGAATGTGTGACAGAAGTAGAGCAAAGAAAGAATATGTAATTGCACTCATCATATCATAGATAGATTCAATTGCTCCTCACAATCCTTCTTTGTCTATTCCAACCAGCCTCCTTTTTACTTTTCTTTTCTTCTTCTTTTTTTAAAAGACTTCCACAGTGGTGTGTACCTATAATCTCAACTACTCTGGAAACTGAAACAGGAAGATTATGAGTTCAGGCCAGCCTAAGCAGTGAGATTGTCTCAAAGTCAAATGTAAAGAACTGATGGAGGTAACTGGCCCCGGGTCCACTCTCTAGTACTATAAACAACAAGATCAAAACATGAAAGTCATAATGAGCCCCTTGAAGAAAAGATGCCCATGTATTAACATATATATAACTAACATATTTAGTTAACATATAACATATGGTAAGTAATGTACTATAATCCCCTTTATCTGTGTACCAGGCTTTCCACGTGCATCAGTGGATACCTGACACTGAGAACAATACCAGAACCCATACATGCTATTCTCTTATACTTCTGTGATAAAGTTTAATTTATAAATTAAGCATAAGAGATAAACCATAACTTACCATAAATCTTAGCATCATCAACATACATTTTTTTTTCTTTCCTTATTAAGTCCAGACCTTTCACTTTTTCACTGAAATGGAGCACTGCCCAGCTTCAGTCGGGCACATATGAATCACAGGCATCATTGTTTTTGCTCTGGGGGCCACTATTAAGTAAAACAGGAAAAAAAGTCCTATACTATCGAGACAGGAGATCTGAGAACATAGGGGAGGCTGCTAGTAACTGACTGGTGGGAGGTAGTGAATACAGCACAGACGATGGACGAAGGAATGAGTGATGTCCCAGGTAGGATTGTGCCAGATCAAAGATGGTGTAAAACTTACCATGACATTAGTCCTGGAATCTTCCTTTAAAAGTTTTGATGGCACACTTGACCACAATAACTGACATTACAGAAAATTAAACCGTGGATAAAGAAGACTGCTGTGTATTTAATGTATAGTTGGTGTGCAGATTTATATATCTAAATGGACATGTTATATACACTTAGCACATATATACATAGAGATACTCTTAACAAATATATTTAGCGAGTGTATTTTACACACATGTGAGGGGGTGGGTGCATAGAAGGAGAGAGATACTAGTTACCAGGTCATGGAAACCCACAGCAGAGCTGGAAACAATTGCCAGTCCCCGGACATTTTACATTCATTGTTTATGTGAATGACTGGTGTTGTTTTTCAAGAACACTGATGAACGAGTTCACAGAAGCAGTGTTAAATTGTCTCCATGATCTCTGCAGAAGTTTGAATGACTGAAGTCCTGTCCCCCTCCCGAATTCATCCATCACCTTGGGATTGCACTGACTCACCATAAAGATGACGACTGAATGTCGACAGTGATTTAATATTGTCACCCCCAGTAAGGACACAACTAAAAACTGTCCATGGCCAGGATACTCAGGAAATACCAAATTTCTACAAGGAAAACGAAAGATCCCTAGGAAGGGTCATTTGGGACATAAAGGTAACTAACCTATAGTCATATTTCTGCTATCAGTCACTCCAGAACTAGACTGTCTCTATTTTTTACCATGTGTAGGAACACATTTAAACCTTAGCTTAAAAAGCCAAATGACAAATGACATGTTTGATTTTGTTTCCCTACTTTGTTGGAAAACTTGACATCTTGACTTCCACAAAATACACTACCCCTGCCCTGTGTTTCTAGCTTTATTCTAGAGAAATAAGATGGAGCACATAAGATGCAGGATGTTCTTCTTCCTGACTGGAGCTTACAGGTCAAATTGGGTTTAAAAAGTAGAACTCTGCATGGAAGTAGGCTTGTTTGTTTTAATATGAGTGCAGGTCTTTCTCACATATTCATAAACAATATGCCTCTCCCCCAATCTCGAAGCCACTATAAACATTAGGACATTTTACTGCTAAAAACAAACAAACAAACAAACAAAAAAGTTTTCCCCTTCATTTGCTAGAGTATCCCTTTATGACCCCCCTTCCCTTCTTCTTCACTGATCAGTGAGCCAGAGAGAAAAGCACATGTTTTGGTATCTCATAGACACTTATAAAGGATATTAGTAAGATTTTAGAATATCAATATACTCAAATTTGTTTGGTTATAAAAATATCTTTCTAAAAATTCAAACTAACTGATCTGAAGAACACAGAGCCATTTCATGAATTTCAACATATTAACAGTAAAAATACATACTGTCTCTTATAGGAAAGACATTAATATATAATGCTCTGACATCTAAGATTAAAATATTGCCAAAATACATTACTAAACCCAGGATCATATATATGTAGTAGTATGCTACTTCCAGAAAGATCTGGATTTAAAATTAGAGCTTATGAGACCCCGTCTTCAGATGACATTGACAGAGGGTAGATTAGTGGATATTTTTCATAAGCAAATCAACCCATTGCATAATTGCAGCCATAGTTAATCACTATATCAGAGTGTATCTTTGTTTGTGCAACTTATCCCATACTAAAATACCTAGAAGGTAAATTTATTGAGGACTGGTTATCTGACTGTACCTAACTATTAAATATAAGGTGAATTATTTTAAAATTCTGGGTTCAAAAAAGCACATGCCTTTCAAAAAAAAAAAAAAAACAGGACTTTTAAAAAATACAATTACTTGGTAGTGTTTGTTTAAGGTTTGATCCACTAAGTCTCAATCGTCCCTGTAAGCATTTGTGAGGTAGTTTGTGGACATGCTGCAGTAGTATACTTGTGTGCAAAAATCAAACATAAAAACTGATCACATGCTCCCAGCTGGAGACTGTGTAGGCCTCATTCAGGAAGGCATCAGCCATTATCATTTAGCGCTCCCACAGCGGGAGGAAAAATGGTGGCACAGAGGAGAACCATCACATCAGACACACTCCAGGGCTCCCTTTCCCTGCATTGTTCCTCTCCCAAATGTAACTCTTTAAATTTTAAGTAGGAAAAGAACACACAGAATCATCACTCAGAACAACAACAACAACAAGGACAGAGAAGTGGGACTGAAGGGGGAAGGTTGAACCAAACATAAAGGAAAACATTCCTCATTAAGTAAGTAAGTATTAGAAAGCTTGACATATACTTTAATGTCCTTGAGACCTACACACATGCACAAGAGCATGCACCCCTTAACTGCACACAGGCACAGACTCTCGTGCATGCACACGCACACACACACACAGACATAGGCATGCATATGCTCACACACATACACAGGCATGCATATGCACACACACACACACACACACACACAGGTATACATAGGCTCACACACACAAGGCAATTAATATCTACTTTAGTTCAGATACAGCAGCTTTTTTTTCTTGGAAACTGGGCTGTTTTATCATTGTTGATCACAAACAAGTTACTCCTTCGTAACTAAATGCAAATGCATGGAAGAATAGCTCATTGACGAGAGTTCTGTCTTATAAACCCATACTTACCAAATATAATATATATTAATGCACATTAAGATAATTGAAAGAGTTGAAGACATATGAACTGTGGCACCTCTTATTTTTCCTTTTCCAGAGAAGAAATCACCTTTAAACCCTATTATTTCATTCAATTTCCTCATAGAAAACTATAATTTAGGAATTAATTTTAACTTTCACAAATCTCAATTTTCATGTTATTTCTTAATATAATAATACTATCATTATTTTATGAAAAAAAGTTACATCTGTAGGTTTATCTTACCAGAAAAGCAAAATCATAGGAGAGGTGCAGTTTTAGAAAGCAGGGGCGTTTCTGAAGAAATCACTGTTTGGTTCTGTCTATGGCAGTCCTCTGCGATGCCTTTAGTGACTGTATGATCAGCCATCAGCCCCCGGAGGCCTGCAGATGCACAGTGCATTTGGAGTCTTCCCCTCTGTGCACATCTTGCACCCAATGTTCACATTGCTGCCCTTGTGGGTATCTGCTACGATGCAGACAAAAGAGTATCCCCTGGGTCATGAACAACTTGCTGTTTATAGTGTTCTGTTTATTGAGAGACACTCCTCAGATGCAATGGCTGAGAAAGGATGGACCACAGCTCAGTCCATCCATGCATGTGCAAACACCCTAGGAAGAGAGGTATGTCACCCTTAACTCTAGCACTGTTCTGATATCTTACAGTAAATTTCTGATATGTTTTGTTTATGGTTTTGTCATAAGTACAGAAATTAAGCAACAAGCATATCAATTAGTGATTGATACTAACTGTTAAACAACATTTAGAGGTCACATCTAGCTATGTAAGCATAGACTCTTGCTTCCCAAGAGCCCCCTACCCTGAGTGGTGTGAGTTCTGAATGTGTGTGTCTGTATGTATACATGCAAGCATATGGATCTGGGTGCATATAAGGACCTACAGTTATAAATACATGGCATATTATATATACATGAATATGCGTGCATATACATATATACATAAACATATGCATGTATACACACATATATAAACAACCTTTTTAAAAATTTTTACAAATTTTTAGGTAGAAAAACAGATAAATCCCTAGGCAAAAATAGGAAGGAACAAACGGAGTGTGTGCATTTCCTCTTTAAACGGGATCAGATCAGCCTAACAAGATGTTTCCCTGAAATACTGGCCTCAAATGAGTCCATTCAGCCATGGCAAGGAGAGGTTTCCAGCCAAAACATTTAATTAGTGCCCAATTAAGACAGCCAGAATGATGTGAAGTCCGGGCTCTGGCCGCGTGCTTGCCTCAGGATGGGTAAGCAGCTTAAGTGACTCTAGTCTGACTAAAAGCTGTCAACTGTCAAACTGTCAGTGGGCCATATGGGTCAGGCAGCATCTCTCTAAAGAATTCGACTTGTCCACTCATCAGAGAAAACACCTTCAACACCATCAGGTTGACAAATACCCAGCAGCGCTTCCAAGTGTAAAGGAATTGAAGCAGTAGTCCGGTTAAGGAAGAGCTCTGTGCTGGCCCTGTGCTGGAGCCCCTCAGACACAGGAAAGGCTCCTAACTCTCCCTGTGGCAGAGAACAGCTGCCTGATAATCGGCCTCCTTTCACCTTGCCTTTCTCTTTGGTCCTGGAGCACTGTTGAACAGCTTGACTCTCAGTCTGTGGGCACGTTGTCTTTCTGGACTGTAGACTTCGCTAACTGGGTACCTCTGCCAACAACACCAGTTTTCTTTCTCACTCTGCCCCAACCAATCATCTCTCACTCAAACGCAACCTCTGATGTTAAGCTTAGCTGTGACTCTTCTCCCTCAACCTCAGACAGAGAGAGGTTAGAGTCTCCTAACCCAGGCTTCCGAAGCCCCTGGGGCCAATCTTAATGCCCATCAACTTCGTCTAAACCCGTCTCACTTCTTGGCTCAATACAACTTAATAGAATAGGTGGGGCCTCTTTGCCTTTATCATCCTAGCTAAGGACCAACAAATTAACTTGAAATAATCAAATTAAAACAGATATTTTTCTCATTTTTATTTCCTCTCTTGTCTTAAAATATACCTTTGATGCAAGCAAGTATCGTCATGTAGTGGGAGAGATTTGCCTATGTGCATACCATTCATGCAGAGATGATTCCTCCCCGCCCTATACGTCCCCTGTGCCTGGATCACTGGTGATACCATGCCTAGAGATGTAACAGGTCAAAGGTTCTTTGACTACAGGATCAGGCCACGAAGCATCACAGGGAGGAGTGTGCTGCCAATCAAGGGTAATGATCTTTAAAATAAGGCACTACTTGTCTTTAACTGTCAGTATAGGCTTCTCCATTTTAACCCACGTCCTACTTTGATGGGAGACTATAATGGAGGTGGCTGTGTAAGTGTCTGTGACATCTCTTTACCTCTCAGTTTTCTAGGAATCAGGACCGTTCCTTAAAATATTGTTATTTTTTTAAATAAGAACTAGGCTTATCTCTAAAGTAAATCCCTTAACATGGAAGCAAAAATTCAACTTACTAGCTCAATCTCAAATTTACTTGTTTATATTTAACCAGTTTTAAAAACATCTGATAAGGAAATTAAAGCGATACCTAAGGAAAGACTAGACATGGCCCTAAGCCCCGAACGGTGTGGGACTCGGTCACCTGACAGAAGCAGCACGAGGGAAACAAACAACAAACAACTGCGACTGAGATCGCCTTGCAAACATCAACTGCTGCTCACACTCCCCAGTGCCGACACATCAGGCTGCAGAGACCACAGCAGCTAAACTCTGCATTATTATAACATTTTGGATGGAACCATTTGGAACAAATCTAGAAATATGCTTTTTGTCTGGCTAGAATGACGAAGGATACCAAAACTTCACACTGAGGTATTTTAATGGGCGTTTCTCCCAGAAGTGAGTCTGCTGTGTAACCATAGAGTGTCACATCCAACAGAGAGAAAGAGGGAAAGTGGTTAGAATGTAACAAGGACCTCCTCCACACAGTATCAAATGTCTTAATCCCCAAATGTCATCTTTCCTTCATTCCCAAGCCATCACGAAAGGGGAAGCTCCAGTTGTTTCCACTTTGACCTTTGACGTGTGTGTCAAGAGAACAATCAGTCTTCAAGACAGGACAGACTCTCCAGATGTCTCTAAACCTGCGAAGGGTAATCCTGCCCTGGCCACCGTGGGAACGGCTGACAAGAGCATCTCTCTACGACGGAGGCCTACAGTACCAGCTGAGCGCACACACTCAACTTTTTCTGCAAGGGTGGAAGGAGGCAGAGTATCAAGGTTTTCTCTGTCCCTCATCATTTGCAGAGGTTTTTCTGAGCCTTTTTAAAAAGCTACTAAGAAATTTTATATGATGAGATAAGGCTTCCTGACCCATTTCACCTGTTTCTCCCCCTCCTTTGCTTATTTTCTTTATTGAAGGAAGGTATTTAGTAAGTCCCCAAAGAGATATATATATATATATGTAGTTATTGTAAAATAAAGGAAATCAGATGAGATAATGAAAATTTCAGTGTGTGTGTGTGTACATGTGTGCATGTGTATATCACATGTGTTTGTGTGCATGTGTATGGTGTTTATGTGTGTGTGTGTGTGTCATATATGTGTGGCATGTGTATGTTGCATGTATGTATATGTGTCTGTGTCTGTGTCTGTGTATGTGTGTGTTCCTGTATGTGTGGTGTGAGAGAGAAACATAGGGAGGCAAACTGTGTGAGAGGACAACAGAGACAGACAGACAGAAACAGAGAAAGAAAAAGTTAGCTTTGTGCACAAAGTGAGCAAGAGCAAGCTATTTGGAA